>JZKD02S0812065.1:0-14495 GCA_000966675.3 Picea glauca | reverse complement strand
CCCAAATTCTATAGGATGAAATTATTTTACCTTAAAAATCGCCAAAATTTTATAAAAACTATATAAAATACTTAGAAATTTGAATATTTTTACAAAAATTTCGCCATACATTTATAGTTGACATATGAAGGATTAGTAAGATTCACAAGGTTTCTACATTTTAAAATAAATTTCCATCCTTAAAATCATCCTTGGAGCTAACTCACATATATTATATGTGATATATATGTGAGCTATCTAGCTCACATATATTATATGTATATGTGAGATTGCATGTGAGCTAGCTCACATATAATATATGTGATCTCACATATATTATATGTGAGATAGATCACATATATAATATATGTAAGCTAGCTCACATACATTATAGTTAACAATAATATATAGAAAACCTATCAACTAGCTCAACTATATTTATAATATAGAAAACCTGTGACCAAACCTTTCAACTATATATAATATAGAAAACCTATCAACTATATATAATATTGTAACGACCCCGATCGTTACGACTACATGTGATGCAAAGCAAGTGCATTTTTTTTTTAAGACGGAAGACAAACATCGACAACAATCAATCAACACAACTTGACGAAAAACACAACATACACATTCATGCAATAGGCAACAATGACCTAACATACTATCACATTATGCAGCTGGACGAAACATGTGATAATCAATAGATAGATAAAAACGACTACTCGCCCGACACAAGCAAGACAATGCCTACAAGCTAAAGGACGACCTCAACAACTTGACACAATGAATTCGACAACCAGTAACTAGAAACCTCTACGATGTGCAAAACCAAACACATTAAGGTGTTACAAAACCATGTACCAACATCAACTACAATGAATAATACACCCACATTGGGAAGCACAAGACTCCGTCCAGGTTATTATTCA
Organism: Picea glauca; assembly: GCA_000966675.3. NCBI lineage: Eukaryota > Viridiplantae > Streptophyta > Pinopsida > Pinales > Pinaceae > Picea > Picea glauca. Next base: position 13,581 of record JZKD02S0812065.1, on the reverse strand, counting down.
CATCTATCCATCAAGACATGCAATGATCCCCTCATCAGGAATCATGTCGTCACAAGGCGATAGGCGTGACAATGACAATGGCACAACATAACATATCTATACCTTTAACCCAATCTAAATCCCTCACACTAGGAGACAAAATTAACTGTCAAACATGAAGGCTATACCCAAGCACCCAATTGACCAGTCAACAAGACACAAGGGAAATCTTACTAGTATAACAATCATATATCACATTAAATTCCAAAACAATCCTACATCAACATTGTTAAAGGTGCAAAAGAAATATAATCTTTAACCCATCATACCTCACATTAATTTCCTGAATCCACATAGGTCATACATTCCTTAAACTGATCCTTCTTTACTGTTTACGGAATAACTACTTGTTTTCCTTTTTGCATTGAAGAAGAGAATTAGAATATGCACTTAACATAATCAATACTAATGCTAGTGTAATGAGGAATTTAATGATGAATTACACCATGTTCACATAGTAAGAAGTATATTCTCTTATAGGTACTAGTTATTCCATGGTGACGCTTGACTACATCAATCTGTACACATTAAAAATAATTATAGTCAAACAAATAGTTCATTTAATAATCTATCTATGAAACATGTCTTTTAAAACTAAAATCACTATCTTTTAAAAATGAGCCAATATATCGTTGTCCTTTAAACATTATAATTCGTTGTCTTTGAAACTGAAACAAAAGTAATTCTCTATCTATTAAATACATGATTTTAATGTCTATTAATATATACACTATTCATGTCTATTTAATGTATGAATCGTTGTCTCGTAAATACATACCATTATTGTCTATTAAACATACACCCTTGTTGTCTATTAAGAGTATGATATCACTATCTAGTAATATATGTTATTACTGTCTATTAAACATACGCCCTTGTTGTGTATTAAGAGTATGAAATCGTTGTCTAGTAATACATGCTATTACTGTCTATTAAACACATGCCCTTGTTGTCTATTAAGAGTATGAAATTGTTGTCTAGTAATGCATGTTATTATTTTCTATTAAACATACACCCTTGTTGTCTATTCAGAGTATGAAATAGTTGTCTAGTAGTACATGATATTATTGTCTATTAAACATATGCCCTTGCTGTCTATTAAGAGTATGAAATCGTTGTCTAATAGTACATGCTATTACTATATATTAAACATACGCCCATGATATCTATTAAGAGTATGAAATCATTGTCTAGTAATACATGCTATTATTGTCTATTAAACATATGCCCTTGTTGTTTATTAAGAGTATGAAATCATTGTCTAGTAATACATGATATTACTGTCTATTAAACATACACCCTTGCTATCTATTAAGGGTATGAAATCGGTGTCTAGTAATACATGCTATTGCTATATATTAAACATACACACTTGTTGTCTATTAAGAGTATGAATAGATTCATTGCATAAAATCGTTGTGTTTAGAGGAAAGAGAACACAGCTGTATAAAACCGTGTTGTATAATATCGTGTTGTATAAAATCATTGTCACACGATATATGCAAATTTGTAGTCAATATATGTTAAAATCACAGAGTAAATAAATGATAATACTGTCATTTAAATATATGACATCATAGAGTAAATAAATGATAATGTTGTCATTTAAATATACAAATCGCAGATTTAAATAAATGATGTCATTGTCATTCAAATATATGAAATTGCAGAGTCAAATAAATGATATTGATGACATTTAAATATATGAAATTGCAGAGTTAAACAAATCTCTTTTCAAGGCCATTCAAATCATATGCTATTCAAATAAAATCGATTCACACTGGTAAATAAATCACTATTCATTGACATTCAATTAAATTCTATTCAAATGAAATCAGTTCACAGTGGTAAGTAATATAACGCAGAGATTTTACCAATCGAAGTGCTAGGATTTATCATTAAAATCCCAGAGATTATACCAATCAAGTGTTGGGTAATATGCTAAGAAATCACAGAGATAATATGCCAAGAAATCACAGAGATGAATCGATCAGAGATGAATCAAACAAAACGTAGAGACTAATCGATCGGAGATGAATCAAAAAACACACAGAGATACCCATTCACAAGAATGCGCAAAGACCAATCATTCGACAATGAATCAATAAAAAATGCAAAGATACTCATTCACAAGAAGGCACAAAGATCAAGGATTAATCATAAGAGAAAAATGCAGAGATAAGTAAGGGTTAGACAACTAGGCAAAATTTATCCTTCACTTATTATACATGCACAGGAAAGAAGGGAATTTGAATATATAAGCCTTTAAACACCGGAGTGACGACCATTGATTCGGCTCCTGGTCGACTGCTCAAGCACAGACTAATAACTTAAAAGATAAGGGACAAAAAATAAAAACTCATTTTTTCTTCGTATTAATCAATAAAAAAAAACGAAGATAAGTCATTGCAATCAGAGGTTGGGTTCTCCATAGGAAATCAATTCAAAATATAGTGAGCATAAGGCTGGAATGACTTTAATTTCTTTGATCATAAAACGATGGGATCAATAAGACAATTTGCTGAAAGATAAAAATGAAATCTCTGGATAGTGTTACATTAATAAAACACAAACTTTAACATAGTAGAAGTGCATTACTGAAGGTGCAAGAACAATATTTAAACTACCATTCATTACAAATATACACATGCATACCGTATCCAAATGCGAAAGCTCCAAAGACATTTTCCCCATGCTCTCACTTGCCAACCGATGTGACCTCACCGGTACCACCCAGCCAACACTAGGGGTACTCTTCTTCCCCCTGATCCCCCCGAGCCACAAAGGGGCCACACACACAATACCAGAGACTTCTAGCACCCAGCTCGCCTCGCAAGGTCGAGCTACCACTCGTTACTCGAGCTGGGTATCCCAACTCCCATAAGAGAAAGTTCAGTCATGGTAAAATTTCAGCAGCGTAACGTTACGTAAAAAGATGATATCCATACTCCTCCTCCTTCTCCATCCTTTTTGTAAAGTTTTTATGTAATTAGTTTCCCAAATTCTCATTAAATTCCTTTTTCAGTTAATTAATTTCTAAAAATCTCCCCCGTACACATGTTGCCCGATCCCCTAGATGTAACAGAAAATCAATTTTATTAATTAATTAAATATTCCTATTTCCCTCATCCACCTAAGAGCATTCCTAAAAACGCTCCTCGGTGTCCCAAAATTCCCTTACACTTCTTAAATGACTTACACCTTACTTAATTCCTAGTTGAGTTCATAATTAAAAAGTACCAAAGGCAAGATTCATTACTAAGTTAGGCATTCAACTTTTTCTTTACGTTTCCCCTTTTCTTTGGGTTTCCTATTTCTTTTAATCTTCCCCCTTTTTCCTTTTTAACTAAAAATCAATTTAGCAAGTGTAGATAAAAAAACCATTTACCCTTTTTCCTTTTTAATAAAAAATTAATTTAGCAAGTGTAGATAAAACAACCATTTACCCTTTTTCCTTTTTAATTAAAAATTAATTTAGCAAGTGTAGATACGAGAAAACAACCATTTACCCTTTTTCTGTTTTAATTAAAAATAAATTTAGCAAGTGTAGATAAAACAACCATTACCCCTTTTTAAAAATTTAATCCTCCATAATAAGTTTGAATTTCTTTCCCCCCTTTCTTGTTACATGTTTATATATTATTATTATTGTTTTACCACATGTTCTACTTATACCTAGGTTTTAATTTCATTAGACTGGGCAACATTTTTTTTTTATTATGGAAAATTACTTTTAAACCTTACTTATCACATCATTCATTTTAAGGCCGACTAGGTTTATTCACTTACCCGTTAAAATCACGACGTGCTCTTCAGGACGCACTACGTGCTCCAAGGGTGCCACTTTCCTCTTTCCGTTTTCCTTGCGTGATGTGCCCTTCAGGACACACTACGTGCTCCAAGGGTTCCACTCCCCTCTTTCCATTTTCCTTGCGCGACCTGCCCTATAGGATGCACTATGTGCTCCAAGGGTGCCACTCACCTCTTGACTGAATTTGATAGACATCAAACCCTTGGAGTCAATACTCCACCATGTGATCTTGTGGGAGACTAAGGGCCTCTAATAAATAAGGCCACTGCCTTATTGCATGCCCCTTAGACTCATCGTGAGAGACTGTCACAGTCTTCCCTCATGACATCGTGGGTCTTCTTGAAATAGGTAATCGTTAACCTACAGTTCGATCCATGGTGGGAGTGCTAGTAGGTTGTGGCAAGGTTTCTAGCACACATGCCCCTCAAGTCTATAGTTTTTCGTGCGTGACCCCTCTACTCCACATGTGGGTCTGGTCGGAAAGTAATCGTCAACCGTCATCCATCAACGAATCATGTCAGCAATAATACTCAATCATCATAACATCTAATCATATGTACATATGTCACATCAACAACATTCAAACCCCAATTTTCCACTCCCTGACTCGATCCAGAGTCCAAGGGTTTTCATTGATGCCTCTGCATCCTCAATGTCCAAATTCCTACACACTCAGTATAACTCAGTCAATAGCACCTGTCTACGTAAATACAACAAAATAACATATCATCAAATCCATAATATCTCATAATCATAATCAAAATGACCAATAATATAATAACCCGGATCACTTGCACGCAAGTTTCCTCAAAGAATAAGTTCGATCAATGCGTGCAAGTGAGGGATGTTACAAATATATATATATATAACATAGAAAATTGTCAACTATATATAATATAGAAAACTGTTAACTATAAGTCAAAAGAGGTTTTCTATATATATAATATAGAAAACCTAGCAACAATATATATGTGAGCTAGCTCACATATACATATAATATATGTGATCTAGCTCACATATATATAGTTGACAGGTTTTCCAAAAAAACTATCCCTAAGATATGGCTTCCACATAATTATTCTCACTACTAACTAACAACTATGATAAATTTTATTATTATAAAAAAAAAACTTAAATATTTACTTACACATACAACTATAAAAAAAACCTTGAATATTCACTTACACATACTAGAAAAACAGAGCCACATTCAAAGATGATACATTCAAAGATGTAAGTTAAATCTTAGTCTACCAACRAAATTTAATTCAATATGGTTAAAAAAAAACTTTATATGTGAGCTAGCTCACATATATTATTGTTAACAATAATATTTAGAAAACATGTCAACTAGCTCACCTATGTATATACTATATAAAACTTGTCACCAAACCTTTCAACTATATATAATATATAGAGGTTTAACTATATATATATATATATAACCTATTAATTATAAGTCAAAAGAAGTTTTCTATACATATAATACAGAAAACCTATCAACTATATATATGTATATATGATCTAGCTCACATATATTATAGTTAACAATAATATATAKAAAACCTCTCAATTAGCTCAACTATATATATAATATAGAAACCCTGTCACCAAACCTTTCAACTATATATGATATAGAGGTTTAACTATATATATATATAATACTAATATATATATATATATATATATATATATATATATAGAAAACCTGTTAACTATAAGTCAAAAGAGGTTTCTTATATATATAATATAGAAAACTTGTCAACTATATATATGTGAGCTATCTCACATATATAATATATTTATATGTGAGCTAGCTCACATATATTATATGTATATGTGAGCTAGCTCACATATATATAGTGGACATGTTTTCTAAAAAAGCTATCCCTAAGATATGTCTTCCACATAATTATTCTCACTACTAACTAACAACTATGATAAATTTTATTATTATAAAAGAAAAACTTAAATATTTACTTACACATACCACGGTAAAAAAAACCTTAAATATTTACGTATTTCTTTTTTCGACATAAAATTACGCTTTATGTTTATAAAAATATAAATTGTTCGAATACAATGATATCATATAATAATATCAGTAGCAAAAAGTCCCAAACATATCTATGATTTCAACAATACAAAACTATAGGACAGGGCAGATACATGTCCAAACATCCAATAAAAACTGAGATCCAGATCCACAATGGACATAACAAGAACAAAAAAGATACACTAGTCTTACCTTCACCAAAGGACATATGGAGATCAAAAAACAAATCCACAACAACAAAATATGAAAGCAAAAGAAGACCCACTGGTAAATGTCTAGAAACTGATAAGGCCCCTCACGGTTCTCTTCACACATAAAATAGACAATATTCCATGGGGCTTGAAGGAGCGCTCATTTTGATAGGCTATCTGTAACTGTCTTTTCATCCCTATATACATGAGAAAATGATATTTTTTGAAAATTCTTTGTAATCTCCCTGAGGCGGTCCTTCCAACATTCCAAGACAACCACTTGAAGGCATTCCTTACCTTTCAACCATTCAATGATGATTTTTGAGTCTCCCTAGACATTAATCTCCATAATTGTGAGGCAAGAGGCCAAAGTGAGAAGAGACCAAGCTCCCAAGAGGTCTACTTTAGTGTTTGTACCGAGGCCACAGTTGAAGAACCACTTGTAACTTCTATGCTCACTGATCCTAATAATCCAACCAGCTCCATATTTTTTTCCTGAAGTGTGAGAAGCCCCATTGCATCATCCCACCATGCCTCCCTCTGTATTTTCCACAGGAATTTTCCTACAAAATGAAACTTTCTTGTTTTTTTTAGAGTCCCCCATGGAGAATATCGATAAGTAAACCACCTTCTGCAAAATGGGATTGCAATCTTCAAATATCACCAGATTCCTCTCCTTCCAGATAAACCAACAAATGACAATGGGTATAAAAGGGTAGGATAAGTTTTGTTCTTTCCAGGATTTAAAACACTCCGCAATTGAGTTGCAATACTACCTTCTGAAAATATTTAATGTTGATGTTACCTTTTTCCAGACTGACATGGCGAAAGATCACTCCACAAACAAATGGTAGACAAACTCCTTGCTTTCTTTACATAAATGGCAATAACTCAGTCCATAAAAACCCTTGCACTAAAGAAAATACCAGGTGAGAATCTTATTCTCTACCACTAACCTAGTGAAACAATGATTTTTTAAGGGACAAACCCAGGACCACATCGCTTTCCTCTAGCCTCCAATCACAAAGCTCCACTTCTTTTTTTCCAAGGACTCATAAGAATTCTTAACAGTTAAATGTCGTGACACATCTCCCCCCATCCAGATAAGCTCATCCATCTTGTCCAATAATTGGACACCATTTTTAATGAGTGCACAGTAGAAGGATTGCAATTCCAAGGCAAGACCCCCTTGTAAACCGAAAGTGATGTTGGAATGCCAATTTGTACCAATCATCCCCACACGAGCTTGGCATTAAGCCTGGAATAAGTAATATATGCCTTTTTGGTTAAGTTTTGACATCAACTCTTTAGTCAAAACAACCCCTTCCCCCATCCCCAGTATGTGATCTTTTCCCAGCAGAATGGTATGACCAGATCCTGGCCTCCAAGCTAACCAGTGAAGGACTATGTGTAATAATTTTAAAAGGTGTTTCCAGGTATGAAACCCTTTAACATCAACAACAATTACCGTGTGCAACCATATAGAAATAGATACATAAGGGAAGTATTTTTCCTTTAATACTTGATTCCATAATCCCTCTTGCATCAGTGCCCTCCTGTAACGGTCCCCTCGTTACGATGACATACTTCTTATAACAAGTGAATTTTTTTTTTTTTTTTGTGTGTGTGTGTGCAAGGGAAACAAGACATTATACTCAACTCTTCCATATGACGATGAATCATGACGCATGCCACTGCGATATCAACATAAGGATCTAAGACGCACATCAACATCTCTCAGCAATGAACAACAATCAACCGACCAAAAAATAAGACTGACTACCCATCTGTCCTACCCTGCAAAGGTTAGGACCTCCAAGAAACATAAGCAATGCTCAAGCCCAGGTTCGCATTGATTTTAACCATTTAATGTCTCAGGGCTGGCAACTGTTCTGAGGAACATGGAGACATCTACATCCCACCCGACCCAACAGACCAAGCCTACTAGGCTAAGGACGATCACTCTAGAAACTCAACAATAAAATACACAGTTAGCTAGAACCATTACCATAAGAAACCAAGCTCATCAAAGTTTACATAACCAAGTGTGACCTTGGAATTATAATGAACATCGACCCCCTCAATGGGTAGTGCAAGCTGGAACGACTTCGTCAACATCCCAAAACAATATTGCTTAATCCAGAAGTCGAAAGGCAAAGAGGTGAACCTAAACTTAAAACATTTTCTTTTTACCCAATCTTCTCTTAAAACAATACCTCTTAAGGTTTTAATCAATCACCACTAGAATTTATATTAAAATAAAAGCCACATTTACTTTGAAACAATACCCAAATTGTATTAAAAAATATCCAATTTGTATTAGAATGATATTCAAACTGTATTACAACAATACTCATCTTATATTAAACCAAAACTTGAAATTATACTAGAAGAGTAACCACTAAAACAATACCCACTAATCGATATTAAATCAAATTCTTTTGCCCAATCATAAGATAGATTTATTGGATTTATTAGATTCCCAATTAATTTATTAACCACTTGTGGATCTATTATGAATTATGTATCTAAAAGTTTTTTGTCATAGATCATTACAATAGTTATCAACTGACTGGATGGGAGAACTGAATAACTAATTAATTACCTAGATGGCTCACCCACCAACGATAATTAATTACCCCAGACTCCAACAATAAAAATGAAATGGCCGACTACGGTAATGCAGCTAAAGACTAGAGTAAGTGGTTGTGTCAAGGGAGAGTCGTTCTAGGTAGAATTGAAGCCGTTAAGGGGTTAATGGAAATCAAAATAAATCTCACCAACACCCTTAAATGATATTTATCAATGCTAACCAGTCAGTAGAAGTCATCTCCCGAGTTACCTACTATCTGAAAACTCGCCACTTAAAATAGGAGTGCCAGTTGGTGTCCTGGTAAAATGAATTAATGCGCTAGACCAGCCACCTATGAAATTGAAAGAGGTGACTATTGCAGGATGAGGAGTGGAAGTTCAATAAGTGAAATAAGTTTCCACTCTGGTAAAAAATCGAAGACCCCGAAAAGGTTATAAGGATTTTCCTTTAAAAACAAGAACAAGTTGAACAAACCATGGGGTAACGGGGGAATCTGTATTATGGTTGTGTGAACAACACTATTGTTGTGGTGTAGACTGAAGGGACGTCATTAACACTGAGTGAACAACATTATTGTTGTGTAAGCATTAAGAGACAAATCGAATGACAAGTCTGGAATCACTGTGTAAACGTTTAACAAACCCTCCAGAAATAAAGATGAAACGTTGTGCATCAATTTATGAGACAGTCCATAAATGGTCCAGAAAACACAGGGTAAGGAAAAATGTGTGGTAAAAGGAAACAATGGATAATTTCACCATCGATTGAAACTTTCTCATGGTTAAATCTCCATTAAAATGATGAAGATGCTGAGTTTAGATGGCCTTTACCAAAAACATACATAAACCAATTGCCAGTAAGATAAATACACAGTTTGTTTACCCATTTTGGTGATGAATACGCAGAGCTAGGTTAACAGCCAACCACATTACCTATGTTGAAGATACAACCTACAATTTTATTAATATAAATCAATATTTTTTTTCTCAACCCTACCAAATTACCACAACAGGGATAACATGTATATAGTTTTAATTCTGTTACCACAACTACCAGTGCAGAGGTAAGGATTTTACCATCGATACATGATGACAGCGCAAAAAATAAAACAAGTCAAACACAAGAAGCAACCGCAGGTAGAGGTTTATGCTTATCACATCTCGGGAATATAAAGCCACGAAGGGTATCGCAGAAGCATAAGATCCAAACCAAGGAACAGTAAAACCCAAACTAGAACGCTAACCACAAAAGCTTTAGGCAAACAATGAATGGGAAGGGGCTCAAGACTGAATTCTTCCATTTACAACCAACATACAGATCATGCATAAGTTACCAATGCATTCTACTCTACAAAATAACGAGCGTACCTTTTCCTTATCGCCCTCCTCGTATGACATTAGCGCGCTCCCTTCCGCTCCCACTTGCTAATCGTCGAGACCTCATCGGTACCTCCCAACCAATCGCTAGGGGTACTCTACTTCCCCCTGAGCCCCCTGAGCCGCAAAGAGGCCACACACTATCCAGATGGTACATCTAGCTCCCATCTCACCTTGCAAGGCTGAACTACCACTCCTATCCGAGCCGGGAAATCCCAACTCCCCACAAGTAATCAGTCAAGTCACAAAACCGACAGCATGGCGTTATGCTAACAGTCGATCCCCTTCTTCCTCCTCCTTCCTCTCTTTTATATATTTTTAGAACTTCCAATCTTTCCCTAAATCTCATTTACTTTAAGTTCTAATAAAAATCTTCTAAAAATTTCTCCTTCGTACAAGTGTCATTCATCCCCCACCTTCCTCCAATAATTATTTTCTCTAATTTATTAATTGTCTCATTTCCCTCACCCACCTAGAGTTACTCCTAAATTTACTCCTAGGTGTCCCTAGATTCACTTACAAGTTTTAAATACTTTCCCTAAAATGAAGTTGCTAATTTAGTTCAATTTAGAAGGTTCTTAATTGCAGATTCTTTACTAAGTTGACCTCGCTTTTTACCATAACTCCCCCTCTTTCCCTTATTAAGTTACCTCCATTCCCTAGTTTTCTAAATGTTATAATATCTTATTTCCCCTTTTTATTAGAGCCAAAATGGGAGTTACGCAACTTACCCTCTTTTCCTCTTATTATTAATTTAATATCTTTTTACACTTTCCCAAGTTAAATAATTAAATTCTTCTTTACCCCCCTTTCTTTTTCCACATATTTTATTTAAGTTCTTACTCTCTTCAGTTGACCCAAAAATTTAAGAAGTCCACAATTATTACTTAAGTGGTTTTTATTTTAAACTTTATTAGTTTGTTATTAGAGAGATAATTTCTGACAGGTAGACAAAATTTTACCCCTAGCGAAGTCTTTGACTTAGGATTTAGCTTCTAAACTAGGCGACATTTTAATTAGGGAAGTTGTTTTAAAATTTCTTAATGAGCTATTAGTCTTATGGCTATCTAGGTTCATTCCTTTAACATCATCAACGCGACGTGCCCTTCAGGACGCACTACGTGCTCCAAGGGTGCCACTTGCCTCTTTTGTTTCTTTTGCGTGACGTCCCCTTTAGGATGCACGACGTGCTCCAAGGGTGCCACTCACCTTATATGTTTGTTTGTGCGACGTGCTCTTCAGGACGCACTACCTATTCCAAGGGTGCCACTCGCCTCTTGAATGATTGGTAGACATCAATAACCCCTGGAGTCAACACTCTGCCTGGTGAACTTGTGTGAGACTAAAGGATTCTAAGGAATAGGTCCCCCGCCTTATTGTGCACCCCTTAGAATCATCACGAGCGACTATCGCAGTCTGCCCTCATGGCATCGTGGGTCCTCTCGAACTAGGTAATCATTAGCCTATAGTTCGAGCCATGGCGGGAGTGAAAGTAGGTTGTGGCAGGGCTGTTGGCCACACCTCTCCCTCAACCTCTGTGGTAGTCGTGTGTGTGGCCCTTTTACTCCATATGTGAGTCTGGTTGGCAAGCTATCGTCAGCCTGTGTCATCAACAATCGAGTAATAACATGTCCACATCATATCATGTAATCAAATGTACTAAAATCATAGTAAAGCAATCAAACCCCAATAGCACACTCCCTGACTCGATCTGGAGTCCAAGGGGTTCCGTCAATGCCTCTGCATCCTCAAGGCCTAAAACCTTGCACACTCAGTAAAATCGAGTCAATAGCATTGGTCTATGTCAATGCAGTAAAACATCATGTCATCTATCATAAAACATCATAATTAAGGACACAAGTTTTAATATCATAATAGTCTCGATCACTTGCGAGCAAGTGTCCTCAAAAAATAAGTTTTCTCAGTGCGCCAAAGTGGGATGTTACATACACCCCCCTCCTCTTGGTCTAAACTTCGTCCCGAAGTTTCATAGTATAAATGCCAAAATAAATGTATCACACTATCATAAGTCTATCTATCAAACAAAAATGGAAACAGCTGGCGCATATCATATGCGTCCTCCCAGGTCACCGAGTGCAGACTATACTTGTCCCACTGGACCTTGACTTGATCTACCGTTTCACGTCGTAACTGTCAAACGTGATGATCTAAGATGTGGACTGGCTTAGCTGTGAGTGTTCCCTTGTCTTGTGTTGAACATCGTGGTTGCGTCTTGTTGGTTGTCGAGTGGCATCATATAGTTAAGTGTGTCGATACTTCTACATGCATGCACACACCTTAAACAAAAAAAAATTGCACCTGTTTTCAGAGTTGTTGTCGTAACGAGGAGGTTCGTTACATATGGTATCAGAACGGGTTCGACCCACGACTTGGGATTCGCTATGACTTTCATTGACATGATTATGTTTGATTATTCTGTTGCTGATCAAGTTGATTGTGTGTGTGCAGGTAATCATGGTTAGAGGACGCCATGGAGGCAGACGACGGGGTGCTAGGGGAGGAGGCGTGACGCCTCCAGCAGCATCCACGCCTGAGGGGTCTAACCCCAAGGGAGGCAAACAGGTCCTTGGACAGAAGAAGATCGCAGTTGCCGATGTTGTGGGGATGATGAGATCTTTCCAGTGCATGTCCGAGGCGCTGCTCAGCAGATTGGACAGAGATGAGGCTAGGACGCCGACACCTACTGAGGTTCTGTAGCGCGCATCGGCCATTACTGGTAGCATTCACCGTGAACTCAAGAAGGTGAAATTTTTCAAGTTCTTTGGTGCCCCAGATGACGCAGCCGCCAAGGCATGGTTGGAGAATATGGCGATGTGCTTCGCACTTCGCGATTATACCTCCAACATGAAGGTCCGCATGGCGGTCTTTCAACTAAAGGGGAGCGCTCTTCTATGGTGTAAGACGCTCCTACCGCAGCTAAACATGGTCGTCGAAGACGTGTCATGGGAACTGTTCGAGGAACGGTTCCGGGAGAGGTATCTTTTAGAGGAATTCATTGAGCGTCAGCTCAATGAGTTCAACGCATTACGACAGGGAGGTCATACAGTGCCCGAGTACGAGGCACGTTTTATGGAGCTGCTCTGGTATGCTCCGCATCTGAACACTGAGAAGCTCAAGGTCAAAAAGTTCGTGTTTGGCCTTAAAGGTAGCCTGCGTGCAAAGGTTAGGATTATGATGCCTCAAACCTTGCATGACGATGTCCAAAAGGCCCTCATAGCAGAGGAGGAGCTTATGAGTGGGGGTCAGACCAGGACTGATCCGGATTATTTTCGACACGAAATGAGAGTGGAGATATAATAAGGAAATGCACAGAGATATCACAGATATTCAATAATATAACAGAAATGTATCAGATATGCAACCATAAACACAGATATATAGTAATACGCGATTTCTATTAATGAAATAAATGTACAGAGACTGTAAAAATACAGAGTGAAAGACTCGCTAGAATGGTGGCAGCTTATCTATGAGAAGAGATGTGACGGCTACTT
>JZKD02S0812042.1:241946-255650 GCA_000966675.3 Picea glauca | reverse complement strand
TGGTGTGGTCCATCTGGGTTCACGATCTATTCTTCTGTAGTTTCCTTCATAATTATTTCTTTCATACCTGATGGGAGAGGATCTTCTTGATGTCTCATTCCTTCTGAATTCTAGTATTCTATCTTGTTGTTCAACTTGTTCGAGAGTGTTGGTTTCATCATTTTCATCTTTCTTCTCTTGTTTTGTTGTCTTCAAACTATCATTGTATCCTAGTCCTGTCTTGTCATTTGGCGATCTTTGATTGCTAAGGATATCATCTAATTTTTCAGTGCTTTTTTTGAACTTCTTCAATTTTTTTGTTGTCAATAGTAGCTCCCCTTTTGTGTGATCCAATTTTGCTTTCAATTTCTCATAATATTCTAATTGTTCCTTCAAGCTATTAAAGGTCTTTTCAAGCTTGTAATTATCTTCTTCAAAACTACTCAATTCACCTTTTAGTATTATGTTTGTGTTTCTAAGCTTGCTATTTTCATTTTCAACATGCTTCAACTTTTCAAGATTCACATCTTCTTGTTCACTCTCTACATTGTCTTTGTATCCCCAAAATGAATCAAGGTTGGTTTCTTCGTCTAAATCTTCTTCACAAATGATTTCTTCTTCTTTAGAATTCTTGTGATCATCATCCTGGGTTTCTTGGGTTATGAAGAGGACTTCTCCTCCATCATTATCTTCTTCATCACTCTCATATGAGGAGATGTAATCATCCTTGGAGTAGAAGCTCTTTTTATTGTTGAGACTTCTCTTTTTATAGTAGCAGTTTTCAACAATATGTCCTATTCTACTGCAGTTAAAGCATTTGAGAGGAGACTTACCTTTGTATCTTCCACTTTCCTTTTGAAACCTTCTTACAAAATTTTCTATTTCTTCATCAAGGTCGTTATCCTTGTCTTTTGTCTTATTTATGGATTTAAAGGTTGCTTCATTGTTTGGCTGGTCACTTTCTATACCTGTTCTCATTTCATATGTTATAAGAGACCCATGTAATTCATCCATTGTCATTTTGGTCAAGTCCCTAGTTTCTTCAATGGTGGAGACCTTAGCATCATACTTCAAGAAAAGTGATCTCAACACTTTTTGTACAACCAACGATTCATCGAGCTCTTCACCTAATCCTCTGATAACATTAACAACTTCATCAACTCTAAGAAGATAGGTTGCAATATCTTCATTTTTGTTCATCTTCAAATTTTCAAATTTTGCTCTATGTCATTGAAGCTTAACCTCCTTAACTTTTGGATCACCTTCGCAGATACTCTTGAGTTTGTCCCATACCTCTTTAGCAGTGCTGCAACCCATCAATTTGCTAGAAATGGTTGGTGCCAATGCTGCTAGAATACCATGTCTGGATTTTGAATTACAACTCATAAGCTTCTTCTCATTTGGATCGGTTGGAGAATTATTTGGGATTACATAACCATTTGCATATGAGTACCAAATGTCTACTCCCAAAGACGTTAGGTAATTTTTCAGTCTAACACTCCAGTATGCATAATTTATTCCATAAAAATTTTGAATCCCATTTGAAATGTGCTCATGGTTATCCATCTCTGCTCAGGATTTTCCTCCCAGTGGTTAAATTGTTCTGAAGGCAACTTGTTCTGATACCAATTGTTGATACTGATAGGGGGGTGAATCAGTATCAAATGCGATTTAAAATGTTTTTCAACTTATACTTAAACCATTCAACTATATCCAATGAGAAATGAACAATAGTCTAAGAGTTACACCAATACATCGCAATACACCATGCACAATATATGAGAAATAATCAATAGTTATTGTTCAAGGGAAGTAATGACTTCGAAAGGTAGCTACAACTTCCAAATGTAAAGGGAGGGATAAACCTCAAAGAGAAATATACAATACTCCAATATCAAGAGATGATTTATCTCTCCATCCTTTCCCCTTCCTTCCACCCAAAAACAAGTTATAAAGAGAATGGTAGACTTTGTTCAATTCTGGTTTATTTAGGATGGGTACTGGGCTTACCTTCAATGCAATCTGAAGGTGACTTCTAGTGCTAACATTTCTGGTGTTGTTGTTGGGGAGCGAATTGAAGACATTTCCTTGGGATAAAACGACAAAGCTTACTAGTTTTTAAGGTGCATTAGAACTCAGTACATCAAAGATCGCAAATTGTAGCTGACGAATCCACTATTTCGATTGTGGCTACCTCTAGCACACCCGAGCTGACCCAGAGAAATTTTTCGAGAAGGCTTTTAGCAGCCACTTTCTCAGCTTGAAAGTTCTCTGGGAGATTGACAATGATCATATCTGGTCTTTGATGGTCAACAAAGACCAGGCACATTCAGACTGCATATCATTCACCTAGCGACTCCATGACTAAAGCATCGATTGGCGACTCCACTGGTTTGAAATGGAAAGAATATTGGCTCAGAGGTATGCTCCTTTTAATTTCTCCTCTGTTCCTGGTTTTCCTATTGTTGTTCCTACTCTAAATGAATGGGGTGATTATTTGCCCATATTTAGAGAGAGTAAAGAGGACAACCCTACTCAGCATCTCCTTGAGTTTCATGAACTCATGCATCAATGGGAAATACATCATGAGGATGTATTATTAAAGATGTTCATGATCTCGTTAGCAGGAGATGTGTGCACGTGGCACCACTCCTTACCCCCTGCTAGCATCTCCTCCCTAGAGCAGTTTCATGCGGCTTTCAATAGAAATTGTCAAAAGTTTCATTCCTTTGAGTTAATTTGTTATAGTTGTTGTGAGGAATATAAAGACTGTGTTCAAGATATAACGGATTCTTATGAAAGCTATGAGGATGAGGTGTATACCTCGGAGGAGTTGATAAATCCGGTAAAATCATTTTCTGCAAGAATAGAGGAATTGGAGGCAGATTTTCTTGCCACTCTTACGAAGAAAATGCAGAGGATATTCAGGTCCTTGAAGAAAATGTTCTTGGCAACCCTGCTTATGATGAAGAAGTGATGTCAGATACTGACCAAGAACAAACAACTTTTGATGGATATCCTAGTGAAGATGACGAAGAGCAAAGCTTTTCCATGGTTCTCGTTTATGATGATTATGAATCAGATCCTTGGGAGAGCCGTGAAGGAGAAAAGGAGGAGTTAAATGGGTAGTTTATCTCCTATCCAGAACTCGTAAACAAGCAGGTATCACCTGGGATTAGCCAACCTGATCATTCCTCCACCCACCTGTACACTCTGAGAACATCAAACGACAAGTGAGCAATAATGAAAGAAATGAGGTAATTTCTGACCGGTTGAACATGCCTCATTATGAATTTTGTGACCCTATGGGGTTATATATGGAGTTGTGTTTTCCCAAAGCATTGGAGCCTGCAAATTTTTTCATATTTTCATCATTTGGGGGTATAGTCAGTGTTCCAAACCATGTTTTCATTACACTGTCATACTTCCCTAACCTTTTGTGGATCATCTGCAGTGAAGAAAATAATTATATCAATAGACAGTCTGGGTGGCTATGGTGGAAGTTTTCTTTCACCTAGCACTTTGTAAAAATCTATTAGATTAGTTTTGTACATAAATAAGCTCCTTCCAGAGCATGTGTGTTTGCTTTCTTTTTGTAAGTAGAGTAATGTGCATATTTCCCTGTTTTCTTCGGCGAAAGTTTTAAGATAGACTCCATAGCCCAATAGCTAAGGCACTGGAAATGTGCATTCTTGGCAACTCGTAGGGAGCATGCCATCCGCTGTGGAGCCAAAGGTTACCACATAAATTTTTATAAGGGTCGCAGGGCAACCCAATCCTTTTCTTGTGCAGGTATCAATATCGATTTCAAAGCACACCTTTCAGAGTGACCCATTCCAGACTTGAATCAAGCAAACAGGTGAGTTCAAATTCCAATGGTTGGGATTCCATGTGGAGTTCAAATCGACAGTTCGCGGGTGTTATAAATCCGAAAGTGTGTGAAGTATAGCGCCATAGAAAAAGGTCTGAAGTCCCAAGGTCGAGCAAAGGTTAAATCTAGACCATAGATCTCATCGGGAGAGATCGACGGTGGAAAATTATCGTGAGAATTAGGAGTTCAGAATATTGTTAAAGTTGTTCGTCAAAGGTCCGAAGTCCCAAAACCAGAAGTGAGCAGGAGTTGTTCGATCCAGAGGGACATCTGGCACCATATCCGAGCTGCAGAGAAATTCACTACGGGAAAATTGAAATGAGATATGGGTAAAGCCCAAAGTACCGAAGTGGCTGAAGCTCGAAGTGTTGAAGTGGACGAAGCGTTAAAGTGGCCGAATCCCGAAGTTATGAAGTGCTCAGAGGTGGAGCCTCAGGTCACAAACCAAGGTCATATGGGGGGTGTGCCTGGGAAAATAAATTAGCACCCATTGCTTAAAGATTTCATCAAAGCGAAAATCGAGAATTATGTGGTCTGGTGTTGTGAAAATATCCAAAGGGTGAAACCCCAAAGCATCATATGGGATAAGCACCAGGTCATAGTCTGAGGTCACAAGCATGAAGGGGTGATGAATAAGGATATTAGAACCTACAACGCCTGTATTGGTCACAGGGGAAGATTTGTAGAGCCTCAAGGCGTCAAGATTGACTTGAAGAAGTTGTGGGCACCGCCTAGAAGCATTCATGGGTGTCAGGCCTCATCCTGATCCCAATGAAGGAAGTTATTGAAGATAGGGGAGATAGTTGAGACCTCGTCTCACCCCATAAATGGAAATCATTGCAGAGAGAAGCCATGAAGGCAGACTGTCCACCCGAAGCTTCCTCCTAGATGGATTTTCTTGTAAAATGCATAACTGCGCCTGCCTCACATCTAACATGAGAAGGCCTGCATAGTCTGACAGAGCAGGCGCCGACTAGAAGATTTGAATGTAGGGGCTCGATCACACTCCTGGTAGTTGCAACAGTTCTGAGTATATATACTCAGTTTTGATATTTTGTTAGGGTCGAATGGTTGAGCTAGGATCCCTAATATTGTAATATTTTGATTGAGAGCAACTGGTTCTTTGGTTATGTATTTGTTTTTTAGACATCTTAGTTAATCTAAGTCATCTTTCTTACTCCATCTTATTTTCCTTTGATACTGAGAGAGTTCATGTTTGATTGATTAACATGGATTGTTGTAACTGTATTATGATAAATGTTTGATTATAGTATTGTTATGATTTCTTTCAGCTTCCTTGAAATTTGAATCCAAGAGGACCTTTTGTTTAAGTTTTTCCTCCTTAGGCTGCTGGAAAATCTGATGTTCATAGTGTACCTCTACATCTTTCTCACTAAATATTCCTCCTACTCACCCTTACTCCAACTTATTGACTGAATTTGATTCCAGACATCAATTTCTTATGCATGCTAGTCCATATTTTTGAGTTAGAACGCTATTATTATTGAGTTTTCACCATTTGACCACTCAAAACTCAATTACCTGTGACATATAAACTAATGGGTATTGGGCTTACCTTCATTGAAATCTGAAGGTACTTCTAGTGCTAACACCTTCATACATTCAAATTTCCATTTTTTCTCTGGCTCCCATTTTTACAACATCTCTCAACAAGCGTTCTTCTACAACATCTTCTCCTCCAACTCCTTCAACTTCTACTTCTTCACTTTTGGCCCCACTGATGTCACCTGCATCTGGTGCTCTCCACTTTGTTGTTTCCATGGAATTTATCCTTGCACGAAGTCTCCTTATTTCCTCCTCCATTGATGGATTTGCTACAGGTTTGTCCTTATGTCTTGTTGGCGACATGGTGCTAAGATTCCTTCACACAGAGCTTAAATTATGGTTCTGATACCACTTGATGAAAACCCCCTACCTCTCCTAGGGTCTGCATGACCTCCCAGTCAAGGATCAATTAACTCTGAGTCAAATTGACTCTTATGGATTTTTTCGAGTCCCAATTTGTTTTACATATGCCCCTATTAATTCTTTGTGCAGGTTCTTTGAAACCTGCGGGCGCTTTCCTGATGCTTTTTTCCCTTTAAAAAAAAATTTAAATGGTAGGTGCTAGCTCCCTCTATTAAGCCCCTTTTCCCTCATACGAACTTGGGTTGTGACCTAGGGCTTAACCCAAAATTTGTTAACCTCCGGGCTTCGGAGCCTCTACCAACCAACCTTTTCTTTCAAAGTCTCGAAGTGATATACCCCCAAAATCATGGGATTTCTCCACGATGTTCTTCCCTAGATCAACGATCAAGATGTGTTCTTCCTTCAGGGATTCGGGTGACTTTCAATCAACACTCCCCTTGCCTCTTTATTTCGGAGTGCCTTTCCTCTAAATACACAGATCTTCGCCACATGTCCTCCTTGGATCCAATGGTCCAGATTTATTCGGCCCTTTGAGACTTCGGTGACACAGTCATTTTCTCCTCAAAAATCTCATAAAGCTCTAGCCTCTCGGACCTCTGGATCTATTGACACTTGTCCACTACGGAATGGACAGTCACAATTATCCTCCTCTTCGAGACTTCAACTATCATGACTCCTTTACTCTCTTTTAACCTATAAATTCTCTAAGTGTCGAAGGATCCTTAGGGATATCCTTCACACAACTATCTCATATCTGACGATCGTCATCTTCCTAGTGACATCCCACGGGATCTCCATTGTCACTTCCCCCAAACTCTTCCCTTCAAGGGATTACTGTCACTGACCCTCCTGAGCTTAACTTTACAAGGTATATGAGACCTCTGTCTACCCTTTTTGTGCGCTCCTCACGCACTGTAAAATGTTGGAACTTAGGAACTTCCTAAGTTTCCTTCCTCGATACTTATGGTTGCTATATCTCCTGAGATTTTTCCTCTAAGGGTTTAAAACCTTGAGCGCACTCTTTGTGTCCTTGGAACCTATGCAACAATTCACTGTTCTCCCCTTCGCAAAGAGTCTGAGAACAAGTCGACTTGTGCAGTCCTTGCGTGGCCCTGTGCTTCCTTTGCACTACTGCTATCAAAGATTCAACATTATCTCTCCTGATCTTATCTGAGTTAAACTTAACTCTGTCAATGCACTCCTTGCGGAAAATATGCACTCCTTTCACAAGCTCTCAGAAGAGAAACAATTGAAACTTATTCTAACTCTAAAGATCCATGTATCTAATCACAAAATGAATTCATAAACACAAGAACAATATAAATAGAGAATTTAAATGAACAGGAATCCTACCATTCATTCAGATAAACATGGTAACAATAACACCAAACATTTGGGTTAAAGCTTCTCTATTCTATTCATTCGAGTAATAATATACATAGATAGAGGTAGTCCTCCACTTCTCCTTCAACAACTTATACAATGCTCTTTGTCTCACACAACAAAAACTCTCTCTCTCTCTCATAAATGAAAACTATTACCAAATGAGCAAAAACCTTCTTTTTGGCATAAGATACAAAAATAATATACAAAAGGTGATTCATCGAGCATTTTCACCCAACAACCTAATTCTATCCTATCAGGATTTATGAATCCACCTACTAAGGACTAAGAAGTTAANCACTGTAAAATGTTGGAACTTAGGAACTTCCTAAGTTTCCTTCCTCGATACTTATGGTTGCTATCTCTCCTGAGATTTTTCCTCTAAGGGTTTAAAACCTTGAGTGCACTCCTTGTGTCCTTGGAACCTATGCAACAATTGGCTGTTCTCCCCTTCACAAAGACTCTGATAACAAGTCGACTTGCGCACTCCTTGCATGGCCCTGTCCTTCCTCTGCACTACTGCTATCAAATATTCAACATTATCTCTCCTGATCTTCTCTGAGTTAAACTTAACTCTGTCAATGCACTCCTTGCGGAAAATATGCACTCCTTGCACAAGCTCTCAGAAGAGAAACAATTGAAACTTATTCTAACTCTAAAAATCCATGTATCTAATCACAAAATGAATTCATAAGCACAAGAACGATATAAATAGAGAATTTAAATGAACAAGAATCCTACCATTCATTCAGATAAACATGGTAACAATAACACCAAACATTTGGGTTAAAGCTTCTCTATTCTATTCATTCAAGTAATAATATACATAGATAGAGGTAGCCCTCCACTTCTCCTTCAACAACTTATACAATGCTCTTTGTCTCACACAACAAAAACTCTCTCTCTCTCTCTCTCTCTCTCTCTCTCTCTCTCTCTCTCATAAATGAAAACTATTACCAAATGAGCAAAAACCTTCTTTTGGGCATAAGATACAAAAATAATATACAAAAGGTGATTCATCGAGCATTTTCACCCAACAACCTAATTCTATCCTATCAGGATTTATGAATCCACCTACTAAGGACTAAGAAGTTAATAGCATTTACAAATAAGATAAGGGTTGATGCACAACCTCTGTACAATACAACCTTTACATTAAAGTTATATTGATCCGAGAGGGTCTTTAGGGTGGCCTTAGCCTCCAATTCATTAATTAGATTTCTTTTCATAAAATTTCAAATTCAAAAAGGTGTGCTCTCCTCTGTACAATCCAAATCAGCTTCATATATGCGTTGGTTGATGTGTTGTCCTCCAACCTATCCTCCTTCTAATGTTGATGTAGATTCTCCTACATCACAAATATCGTGAAGAGCATGTTAGGCATGTAAATCAAGTTTTAGATGTCTTGAAGAAAGAAAATGTGTTTTTAAAGATGTCTAAATGTGAGTTTGGAAAGAACTCACTTGTTTACTTGGGATATATTGTTGGAGGAGGAGAACTGAAAATAGATCCTTCCAAGGTCAAAGTCATTTTGGATTGTCCCAAGCCCAACAATGTGACAAAGGTAAGAAGATTTTTTGGAGCAACCCAATATTGGGTAAAGTTTATTGCTAACTTCTCTTCAATTGCAGCTCCATTACATGCAGTGACAAGCATCAAGCAAGTTTTCCAATGGAGAGGCAAGAAAAAAAAATATTTTGATGCATTGAAGAAGAAGATTAGTTCATCTCCATTTCTTGCACTTCCTGATTTGAGACAACCATTTGAGATACAAATAGATGCAAGTAATTATGCCATGGGAACAATCTTGTTACAACATGGTAAGCCCATTTGTTTTCATTTTGAAACTTTTAATGGTGACGTGATTAATTATCCTACATATGATAAGGAGTTGTATGCATTGGTGCAAAGTGTGAAAAAATGGAAACATTATTTTTTGGGAAAATAAACTAGCATTCACACATATCATCAACCATTGTAATACTTACAATCACAAACAAAGCTACAACAAACAAGTCAATTCAGATGGATGGGTTTCTTACAACAATTCCACTTGGTTATTAGGTATAAGAAAGGCATTTATAACAAAGTTGTTGATATGCTTTCTAGGCCTATTGTTAGTGCTTTAGTTATTCTTAAGCATAATTCTACCATGCATGAGAGCCATGTTGAACAATATGATTTAGATGTTGATTTTAAACAGGTTTATGCAACTTTTTGTCATTCTAACCAAGTTGAGGAATTGGATTACCATGTGCATGATAAGATTTTGTATCATCTTGGCAAGCTATGTATTCCATAGGGTGAAAGAGTCAACATCATAAGGGAAGCACATTCTTCTCTTTTTGTTGGCCACTTTGGTGTAGGCAAGACGGTGGCTAATTTGCAAAGGTATTACTATTGGCCTAAAATGAATCAAAGTATTTCAAGATATGTAAGAGGATGTTCTTTATGTGCTACAAGTAAGCCTAGCAATAGAAAGTTGGGATTGTATACTCCACTTCCGGTTCCTTCTCATCCTTGGGAAAGCATTTCCATGGAATTTATAGGAGGATTACCTATGTCTAAAAAGAATCATGATTATCTTTATGTTGCGGTTGACCATTTCAACAAAATGTGTATTTTGATGCCTTTTAAGAAGCAGGTTACAGCTGAACAAATGACACAAATGTTCTTTCAACATGTATGGGTACATTTTGGGTTTCCCAAATCCATTATTTTTTTATCGAGATTCTCGATTTATTGAGAACTTTTGGTCAAGCTTATGGGCACTCATGGACACCAAGTTGAAAAAGAGCACAACATTTCATCCATAAAGTTATGGTCAAATAGAAGTGGTGAATAGAACAATAGTACATCTTCTTCGTGATTATTGCAACAAACATCCTAAGCTTTGGGATGAGCACCTACACTACATTCAACATGCTTATAACCGGGCTAAGCATTCATCGACTCAAACATCTCCATTTGAGGCATGTTTTGGTTATTTGCCAAAATATCCTTTAGATTTTATCTTTGGGAAGGATATTCCTATTGATGATCATTATGACATTGATAGATCAAAGGATTTCATTGAACAAATTAAGTTGGTGCATAAAATGGTACAAGAAAAGTTGGAAAAGAGCCAAGCCAAGTACAAGACAAGACATGACAAGCATCGTGTTGATAACAATTTTCAAGTTGGAGATGAAGTTTGGATTTACNTTTTAATGGTGACGTGATTAATTATCCTACATATGATAAGGAGTTGTATGCATTGGTGCAAAGTGTGAAAAAATGGAAACATTATTTTTTGGGAAAATAAACTATCATTCACACATATCATCAACCATTGTAATACTTACAATCACAAACAAAGCTACAACAAGCAAGGTAATTCAGATGGATGGGTTTCTTACAACAATTCCACTTGGTTATTAGGTATAAGAAAGGCATTTATAACAAAGTTGTTGATATGCTTTCTAGGCCTATTGTTAGTGCTTCAGTTATTCTTAAGCATAATTCTACCATGCATGAGAGCCATGTTGAACAATATGCTTTAGATGTTGATTTTAAACAGGTTTATGCAACTTTATGCCATTCTAACCAAGTTGAGGAATTGGATTACCATGAGCATGATAACATTTTGTATCATCTTGGCAAGCTATGTATTCCATAGGGTGAAAGAGTCAACATCATAAGGGAAGCACATTCTTCTCTTTTTGTTGGCCACTTTGGTGTAGGCAAGATGATGGCTAATTTGAAAAGGTATTACTATTGGCCTAAAATGAATGAAAGTATTTCAAGATACGTAAGAGGATGTTCTTTATGTGCTACAAGTAAGCCTAGCAATAGAAAGTTGGGATTGTATACTCCACTTCCGGTTCCTTCTCATCCTTGGGAAATCATTTCCATGGAATTTATAGGAGGATTACCTATGTCTAAAAAGAATCATGATTATCTTTATGTTGTGGTTGACCATTTCAACAAAATGTGTATTTTGATGCCTTTTAAGAAGCATGTTACAGCTGAACAAATGACACAAATGCTCTTTCAACATGTATGGGTACATTTTGGGTTTCCCAAATCCATTATTTTTGATCGAGATTCTCGATTTATTGGGAACTTTTGGTCAAGCTTATGGGCACTCATGGACACCAAGTTGAAAAAGAGAACAACATTTCATCCACAAACTTATGGTCAAATAGAAGTGGTGAATAGAACAATAGTACATCTTCTTCGTGATTATTGCAACAAACATCCTAAGCTTTGGGATGAGCACCTACACTACATTCAACATGCTTATAACTGGGCTAAGCATTCATCGACTCAAACATCTCCATTTGAGGCATGTTTTGGTTATTTGCCAAAATCTCCTTTAGATTTTATCTTTGGGAAGGATATTCCTATTGATGATCATTATGACATTGATAGATCAAAGGATTTCATTGAACAAATTAAGTTGGTGCATCAAAAGGTACAAGAAAAGTTGGAAAAGAGCCAAGCCAAGTACAAGACAAGACATGACAAGCATCGTGTTGATAACAATTTTCAAGTTGGAGATGAATTTTGGATTTACATTAGCAAAGAGAGGCTTAAAGGAGAAGGTGAAAAACTGAAACCAATTAGATATGGACCTTTCAAGATTCTTGAAAAGATTGGTAACAATGCCTTCTGTTTGGATTTGCCTCCTTATATGAAAATGTATGCAGTTGTTAATGTTGAGAATTCGAGATTGTATGAGCCTTATTTGATTGATGATCAAGGAGAGGATGTTCAGATTCCTTCCATAGATGACTTCTCGACAAAATATCTTTCAGAATTGCATGAGGACACAATCCTTGACAGAAAGATAAGAACTTCAAAATGGGGGAATGTGGAATACCTTCGTGTTGGTCTTAAAGGCACAAATCCAAGAAAAGATAAATGGATTGAGGTTGTAAAGGTGAGGGAATTGTACCTTCATCTTTAGATTGACTAAAAGTAGTCTTTTGGAGGTCCAAAAGCTTCCCAATGGGGAGGAGTGATCCAGGGGATCAAAAAATGCTCAAAAATCAAAGTGCTTGAAATTGCTCGAAAATAGACTCATTGTGTAGATCTTGTCCTCACGATCCCAACACAACTTCAACAGGCTCAAGAGAAGCTAGTATGTGAGATATATCTTGTTCTGCCCATTTTTTCAAACATGCAAAAAAATGTTGATTGTGCAATCTGTACAATTCGTACAATCCACATGTCAGTTGACCGTACAATCGTACGAATGACATGGAAAGATTACTGGGCAGGTGCTGACATGGAAAGTGTTGATGTGGACCAATTGTGTGATGACACATGTCAGTGTATGAGGCGAATGGAAGAGTACCACGTGGCCCATCCAGGGGCTGCCACATGGCACCTCATTGTTTGTTTGTGGTTAAAATTGTTTTTTGGAATCTGCAGTGGTCGAACCCGGGATCTCCGGCAAGGGAAAAGTATTTGCAAAGGTCGGGCTACCAGCCCATCTAATGGAAGTTCTTAACCCTATAGTTTAAAAATCCTATTTAAAGTTAAACGATGATCTATTTCGAGTAGAGTCCAAGTCGGGGCTTAGCCTCATCCCTTGGTCACAATACACATCCATTACCATCTGACTGGAGCACGGTATTTCCAATGGTCAAGCGACGAGCACGAGAATTTAGGTCGATGCTTGGCCATATGGGGTCACACGACCACAACCTCCGTCGGGAAAGGTGCTAATGCCCTAACCATGCGACAAATCTACCTAAATTTCAGAAATGGTGCACGTGCTAGGTTTTGGCATGGGAAACACACAAAGGTCAGATTCACTCACACAGAGGTGTGTTTTGGCGAGTAGGTACAACACGTTATTGGGAAAAACTTCCAAGAAGTGCATTTTTCTCAATTTTTGGCCAAACCAGGTGCAGAAAGAGCCCGGCTAGGGGTTTTTGGACATTTTGGAGCCATTGAAGCCATATGTTTTGCATTATGAGCATTTTAAAGCACTGATTTTGACACTTTGATCATATAATGAAAATGATCCATTGGAAGTTGGACCAAGAGATGTAGCCCAAGAGAGGGGTGAAATCCTTTATCATTTTGTTGTGTTATGTGCTTACTTTTGATGGTTGTTTATGTTTGTTTATGCTGTTAATTTTAAGTAAAAAATCATTAATTTTATGTGCTTGCAACTTGATCCAATTGCCTAAGTCACATACATATTCCACTTGCAAAATTTGTATACACAAACCTTTTTCATTTTCAGATTAGAGGATGTACAACCAAACAAGGCTCCCATGTATGAGATCTAACCACCATGCTAAGGTAGTCTAGGAAACTAGGGTCCCATGTAAAATTGTTGACCTTAATAGTGAATTAATCCAAGAAGCTCATCCTTAAACTCAATTCCCATGTCAAGGTGCTCATGCTGACTCCCCACTGAAGACACCCGAGTATGGTGAATCACTGAGTGCTATGCTCCAAATGCACACCATGATCATGTGGATACAAATACATATAACCATCCATGTCCAAAAGATCATCCACATAGTTGAAAAGGTTGATTG
>JZKD02S0812042.1:220165-233844 GCA_000966675.3 Picea glauca | reverse complement strand
CTCCCATGGCATAATTACTTGCATCTATTTGTATCTCAAATGGTTGTCTCAAATCAGGAAGTGCAAGAAATGGAGATGAACTAATCTTCTCCTTCAATGCATCAAAAGATTTTTGTTTCTTGCCTCTCCATTGGAAAACTTGCTTGATGCTTGTCACTACATGTAATGGAGCTGCAATTGAAGAGAAGTTAGCAATAAAGTTTATCCAATATTGGGTTTCTCCCAAAAATCTTCTTACCTTTGTCACATTGTTGGGCTTGGGGCAATCCAAAATGACTGTGACCTTGGAAGAATCTATTTTTAGTTCTCCTCCTCCAATAATATGTCTGAAGTAAACAAGTGAGTTCTTTCCAAACTCGCATTTAGACATCTTTAAAAACACATTTTCTTTCTTCAAGACATCTAAAACTTGATTTACATGCCTAACATGCTCTTCACGATATTTGTGATATAGGAGCATCTACATCAACATTAAAAGGAGGATAGGTTGGAGGACAACACATCAACCAGCGCATATATGAAGCTGATTTGGACTATACAAAGGAGAGCACACCTTTTTTAATTTGAAATTTTATGAAAAGAAATGTAATTAATGAATTGGAGGCTAAGGCCATCCCTAAAGACCCTCTTGGATCAATATCACTTTAATGTAAAGGTTGTATTGTATAGAGGTTGCGCATCAACCCTTATCTTATTTGTAAATGCTATTAACTTCTTAGTCCTTAGTAGGTGGATTCATAAATCCTGATAGGATAGAATTAGGTTGTTGAGTGAAAATGCTAGATGAATCACCTTTTGTATATTATT
This sequence comes from Picea glauca, assembly GCA_000966675.3. NCBI lineage: Eukaryota > Viridiplantae > Streptophyta > Pinopsida > Pinales > Pinaceae > Picea > Picea glauca. The sequence goes on along the minus strand of JZKD02S0812042.1, from coordinate 233,037 downwards.
TTTGTATCTTATGCCCAAAAGAAGGTTTTTTCTCATTTGGTAATAGTTTTCATTTATGAGAGAGAGAGAGAGTTTTTGTTGTGTGAGATAAAGAGCATTGTATAAGTTGTTGAAGGAGAAGTGGAGGACTACCTCTATCTATGTATATTATTACTTGAATGAATAGAATAGAGAAGCTTTAACCCAAATGTTTGGTGTTATTGTTACCATGTTTATCTGAATGAATGGTAGGATTCATGTTCATTTAAATTCTCTATTTATATTGTTCTTGTGCTTATGAATTCATTTTGTGATTAGATACATGGATCTTTAGAGTTAGAATAAGTTTCAATTGTTTCTCTTTTGAGAGCTTGTGCAAGGAGTGCATTGACAGTGTTAAGTTTAACTCAGAGAAGATCATGAGAGATAATGTTGAATCTTTGATAGCAGTAGTGCAGAGGAAGCACAGGGCCACGCAAGGAGTGCGCAAGTCGACTTGTTCTCAGACTCTTTGTGAAGGGGAGAACAGTCAATTGTTGCAGAGGTTCCAAGGACACAAGGAGTGCGCTCAAGGTTTTAAACCCTTAGAGGAAAAATCTCAAGATAGATAGCAACCATAAGTATCGAGGAAGGAAACTGAGGAAGTTCCTAAGTTCCAACATTTTACAGTGTGTGAGGAGCACACAAAAAGGGTAGATAGAGGTCTCATATACCTTGTAAAGTTAAGCTTAGGAGGGTCAGTGTCAGTAATACCTTGAAGGGAAGAGTTTGGGGGAAGTGACACTGGAGATCCCGTGGGATATCACTAGGAAGATGACGATCATCAGATATGAGATAGTTGCGTGAAGGATATCCCTAAGGATCCTTCAACACTTAGAGAATTTAGAGGTTAAAGGAAAGTAAAGGAGTCATGATAGTCGAAGTCCCGAAGAGGAGGATAATTGTGATCGTCCATTCCGTAGTGGACAAGTGTCAACAAATTCGGAGATCCGAGAGGCTAGAGCTTTGTGAGATTTTTGAGGAGAAAATGACCATGTTGCTGAAGTCTCGAAGGGCCGAATAAATCTGGACCGTTGGATCCAAGGAGGACATGTGGCGAAGATCCTTGTATTCAGAGGAAAGGCACTCCAAAATAAAGAGGCAAGGGGAGTGTTGATTGAAAGTCACCCGAAGCCCCGAAGGAAGAACACATCTTGATCGTTGATCTAGGGATGAACATCGTGGAGAAATCCCATGATTTTGGGGGTATATCACTTCGAGACTTTGAAAGAAAAGGTTGGTTGCTAGAGGCTCCAAAGCCCGGAGGCTTAACAAATTTTGGGTTAAGCCCTAGGTCACAACCCAAGTTCATATGAGGGAAAAGGGGCTTAGTAGAGGGAGTTAGCACCTGCCATTTAATTTTTTTTTAAAAGGGAAAAAAGAGTCAGGAAAGCACCCGCAGGTTTCAAAGAACCTGCACAAAGAATTAATAAGGGCATGTGTAAAACAAATTGGGACTTGGAAAAATCCATAAGAGTCAATTTGACTCAGAGTTAATTGATCCTTGACTGGGAGGTCATGCAAACCCTAGGAGAGGCAGGGGGTTTTCATCAAGTGGTATCAAAGCCATAATTTAAGCTCTGTGTGAAGGAATCTTAGCGCCATGCCACCAAGAAGACACAGGGACAGACCTATAGCAAATCCAGCAATGGAGGAGGAAATAAGGAGACTTCGTGCAAGGATAGATGCCATGGAAACAACAAAGAGGAGAGCACTAGATGCATGTGACATCAGTGGGGTCGAAAGTGAAGAAGTAGAAGTTGAAGGAGCTGGAGGAGAAGATGTTGTAGAAGAATGTTTGTTGAGAGATGTTGTAAAAATGGGAGCCAAAGAGAAAATGGAAATCTAAATGTATGAAGGTGTTAGCACTAGAAGTACCTTCAGATTGCATTGAAGGTAAGCCCAATACCCATTAGTTTATATGTCACAGGTAATTGAGTTTTGAGTGGTCAAATGGTGAAAACTCAATAATAATAGCGTTCTAACTCAGAAATATGGACTAGCATGCATAAGAAATTGATGTCTAGAATCAAATTCAGTCAATAAGTTGGAGTAAGGGTGAGTAGGAGGAATATTTAGTGAGAAAGATGTAGAGGTTTGCTATGAACATCAGATTTTCCAATAGCCTAAGGAGGAAAAACTTAAACACAAGGTCCTCTTGGATTCAAATTTCAAGGAAGTTGAAAGAAATCATAACAATACTATAATCAAACATTTATCATAATACAGTTACAACAATCCATGTGAATCAATCAAACATGAACTCTCTCAGTATCAAAGGAAAATAAAATGGAGTAAGAAAGATGACTTAGATTAACCAAGATGTCTAAAAAACAAATACATAACCAAAGAACCAGTTGCTCTCAATCAAAATATTACAATATTAGGGGGCCTAGCTCAACCATTCGACCCTAACAAAATATCGAAACTGAGTATATATACTCAGAACTACTACAACTACCAGGAGCGTGTTCGAGCCCTTACATTCAAAGCTTTTAGTCGGCGCCTGCTCTATCAGACTGTGAAGGCCTTCTCATGTTAGATATGAGATAGGCCCACTTATGCATTTTACAAGAAAATCCATCCAGGAGAAAGCTTCGAGTGGACAGTCCGCCTTCATGGCTGCTCTATGCAATGATTTCCATTTATGGGGTGAGACGAGGTCTCAACTATCGCCCCTATCTTCAATAACTTCTTTCATTGGGATCAGGATGAGGCCTGACACCCATGAATGCTTCTAAGTGGTGCCCACAACTTCTTCAAGTCAATCTTGACGCCTCGAGGCTCTACAAATCTTCCCCTGTGACCAATACGGGCGTTGTAGGTTCTAAGATCCTTATTCATCACCCCTTCATGCTTGTGACCTCAGGCTATGACCTGGCGCTTATCCCATATGATGCTTCGGGATTTCACCCTTTGGATATTTTCACAACACCAGACCACAAAATTCTCGATTTTCGCTTTGACGAAATCTTTAAGCAATGGGTGCTAGTTTCTTTTCCCAGGCACACCCCCCATATGACCTTGGTTTGTGACCCGAGGCTCCACCTCTGAGCACTTCATAACTTCGGGCTTCGGCCACTTCAGTGCTTCGGCCACTTCAACACTTCGGGCTTAAGCCACTTCGGTATTTCGGGCTTTACGCATCTCTCATTTCAATTTTCCCGAAGTGAATTTCTCTGCAGCTCGGATATGGTGCCACGTGTCCCTCTGGATCGAACAACTCCTCCTCACTTCGGGTTTTGGGACTTCGGACCTTTGACAAACAACTTTAACAATATTATGAACTTCTAATTCTCGTGGTAATTTTCCACCGTTGATCTCTCCCGATGAGATCTACAGTCCAGATTTAACCTTTGCTCGACCTTGGGACTTCAAACCTTTTTCTATAGCGCTATACTTCGCACACTTTCAGATTTATAACACCCGCGAACCGCCGATTTGAACTCCACATGGAATCCCAGCCGTTGGAAGTTGAACTCACCTATTTGCTTGATTCGAGTCTGGAATGGGTCGCTCTGAAAGGTACGCTTTGAAATCGAGACTGATACCTATGCAAGAAAAGGATTGCGTCGCCCTGCGGCCCTTAGACATATTTATGTGATAACATTTGGCTCCACAAGGGATGGCATGCTCCCTACGAGTTGCCATGGATGTGCATTTCCAGTGCCTTAGTTGTTGGGTTATGGAGTCTAGCTTAAAACTTTCGCCAAAGAAAACAGGGAAATATGCACATTACTCTACTTACAAAAAGAAAGAAAACACACATGCTCTGGAAGGAGCTTATTTATGTACAAACCTAATCTAACAGATTTTTACAAAGTGCTAAGTGAAAGCAAACTTCCACCATAGCCACCCAGACTGTCTGTTGATATAATTCTTTTCTTCACTGCAGATGATCCACAAAAGGTTAGGGAAGTATGACAACATAATGAAAACATGGTTTGGAACACTGACTATACCCCCAAATGATGAAAATATGAAAAATTTTGCAGGCTCCAATGCTTTGGGAAAACACAACTCCATATATAACCCCACAGGGTCACAAAATTCATAATGAGGCATGCTCAACCGGTCATAAATTACCTCATTTCTTTCATTATTGCTCACTTGTCGTTTGATGTTCTCAGAGTGTACAGGTGGGTGGAGGAATGATCAGGTTGGCTAATCCCAGGTGATACATGCTTGTTTACGAGTTCTGGATAGGAGATAAACTACCCATTTAACTCCTCCTTTTCTCCTTCATGGCTCTCCCAAGGATCTGATTCATAATCATCATAAACGAGAACCATGGAAAAGCTCTGCTCTTCATCATCTTCACTGGGATATCCATCAAAAGTTGTTTGTTCTTGGTCAGTATCTGACATCACTTCTTCATCATAAGCAGGGCTGCCAAGAACATTTGCTTCAAGGACTTGAATATCCTCTACATTTTCTTCGTAAGAGCGGCAAGAAAATCTTCCTCCAATTCCTCTATTCTTGCAGAAAGTGATTTTACCAGATTTATCAACTCCTCTGAGGTATACCCCTCATCCTCATAGATTTCATAAGAATCAGTTATATGTTGAACACAGTCTTTATATTCCTCAAAACAACTATGACAAATTAACTCAAAGGAATGAAACTTTTGACAATTCCTATTGAAAGCCACATGAAACTGTTTTAGGGAGGAGATGCTAGTAGGGGGTAAGGAGTGGTACCACGTGCACGCATCTCTTGCTAACAAGATCATGAACATCTTTAATAATACATCCTCATGATGTATTTCCCATTGATGCATGAGTTCATGAAACTCAAGGAGATGCTGAGTAGGGTTGTCCTCTTTACTCTCTCTAAATATGGGCAAATAATCACCCCATTCATTTAGAGTAGGAACAACAATAGGAAAACTAGGAACAAAGGAGAAATTAAAAGGAGCATACCTCCGAGCCAATATTCTTTCCACTTCAAAACAGTGGAGTCACCAATCGATTCTTTAGTCATGGACTCGCTAGGTGAATGATATGCAGTCTAGATGTGCTTGGTCCTTGTTGACCATCAAAGACCAGATCTGATCGTTGTCAATCTTGCAGGGAACTTTCAAGCTAAGAAAGCGGTTGCTAAAAGCCTTCTAGAAAAAGTTCTCTGGGTCATCTCGGGTGTGCTAGAGGTATCCACAACCAAAATAGTGGATTCGTTAGCTGCAATTTGCGATCTTTGATGTACTGAGTTCTAATGCACCTTAAAAACTAGTAAGCTTTGTCATTCTATCCCAAGGAAACACCTTCAATTCGTTCCCCGACAGCAACACTAGAAATGTTAGCACTAGAAGTCACCTTCAGATTGCATTGAAGGTAATCCCAGTGCCCATTAGTTTATATGTCAAAGGTAATTGAGTTTTGAGTGGTCAAATGGAGAAAAGTCAATAATGATAGCATTCTAACTCAGAAATATGGACTAGCATGCATAAGCAATTGAGGTCTAGAATCAACTTTAGTCAGTAAGTTGGAGTAAGGGTAAGTAGGAGGAAAATTTAGTGAGAAAGGTGTAGAGGTCCGCTATGAACATCATATTTTCCAGTAGCCTAAGGAGGAAAAACTTAAACACAAGGTCCTCTTGGATTCAAATTTCAAGGAAGATGAAAGAAATCATAATAGTACTATAATCAAACATTTATCATAATACAATTACAACAATCCATGTGAATCAATCAAACATGAACTCTCTTAGTATTAGAGGAAAATAAGATGGAGTAAGAAAGTTGACTTAGATTAACCAAGATGTCTAAAAAACAAATACATAACCAGAGAACCAGTTGCTCTCAATCAAAATATTACAATATCAAGGAGCCTAGCTCAACCATTCGACCTTGACAAAATATCGAAACTGAGTATATATACTCAGAACTGCTGCAACTACTAGGAGTGTGATCGGGCTCTTGCATTCAAAGCTTCCAGTCGGCGCCTGCTTTATCAGATTGTGCAGGCCTTCTCATGTCATATGCGAGATGGGCGCAATTATGCATTTTATAGGAAAATCCATCTAGGAGGAAGCTTCGGGTGGACAGTTTACCTTCATGGCTGCTCTCTGCAACACTTTCCATTTATGGGGTGAGACGAGGTCTCAATTGTCACCCCTATATTCAATAACTTCCTTCATTGGGATCAGGATGAGGCATGACACCCATGAATGCTTCCAGGCGGTGCCCACGACTTCTTCAAGTCAATCCTGATGCCTCGAGGCTCTGAAAATATTCCCATGTGACCAATACGGGCACTGTAGGTGCTAAGCTCCTTCTTCATCACCCCTTCATGCTTGTGACCTCGAGCTATGACCTGACGCTTACCCCATATGACACTTCGGGATTTTTCCCTTTGGATATTTTCACAACACCAAACTACAGAATTCTCGATGCCCACTTTGACAAAATATTTAAGCAATGGGCTCTAGTTTCTTTTCCCAGGCACGCCCCCATATGACCTTGGTCTGTGACCCAGGGCTCCACTTATGAGTGCTTTGGAACTTCAGGCTTCGGCCACTTCAGCACTTCGGGCTTCAACCACTTTGGTACTTCGGGCTTTATGCATCTCTCATTTCAAATTTATCTGAAGTGACTTTCTCTACAGCTTGGATCTGGCGCCACACATCCCTCTGGATTGGACGACTCCTGCTCACTTCGATTTTCGGGACTTTGGACCTTTGACGAACAACTTTAACAATATTTCGAACTCCCAATTCCCACGATTATTTTCCACCGTCGATCTCTCCCGATGAGATCTACCATCCAAATTTAACCTTTCCTCAACCTTGGGATTTCAGACCTTTTGCTATGGTGCTATACTTCCCGTAATTTCAGATTCTGAACACCTACAAACCACTGATTTGAACTCCACATGGAATCCCAACCGTTGGAAGCTGAACTCACATGTTTGCTTGATTCGAGTCTAGAATGGGTCGCTCTGAAAGGTGCGCTTTGAAATCGAGACTGATACTCGCGTAAGAAAAGGATTGGGTCACCCTGTGGCCCTTAGACAACTTTATGTGATAACATAAGGTAAGTTGGATGTGGAAGAGATGCTGGACTAGATAAGAGAAATGGACAAATACTTCGACTATGAGGAGGTCAATGATGAGAAGAAAGTAAGACATGATGTCACAAGGCTAAAAGGACATGCAACACTGTGGTGGGATGAACTATAGGCTGACATAAGAAGCAAAGGAAAACAAAAAATTAAAAGTTGGGACAGAATGATAGCCAAACTAAAGGCTAAATTCATACCCAAAGAGTACCAAATGAATTTGTTCAGGAGACTACAGAACCCGAGACATAAGGGTTTGACAGTAAAAGAGTACACATAAGAGTTCTATAGATTGAACATCAGAGCTGGTCACTGTGAAAGTGATGAAGAAAAGGTTTCTAGGTATATTAATGGCTTGAGATATGAAATCCAGGATGAAATCAACATGGTGATTATGAGGATAGTTGAAGATTATTATCAGGTTTCCCTTAAAGTAGAAGATAAATTGGCCAGAAAACAAAGCCAAAGAAGCAGGGGAATAAGCCCACACAGGGGTAAGGGAATTGTCCGTGACAAGGCTTATAATCCCAAAGCTGAGACTGGAAAGTTTCACAGTCGTACAAAGAGAGGAGGAAGTTCCCAAGGAAGACAGTATAGTGGAAGATTTTACCACTTCTTGTTTGTAATAATAGATTCTTACAAATTGATTACAAAGAATAATGCAATAACATCACATAATTAACTATAGTGCGAAACTTGCCCCTAACGGAGCAAAAAATCAACTAGGTATGGTTAACAACCTGATAAGATACTTGATTCTGCTTCTTTTTCTTTGTGCTCTTTATGAGACTTCCTGCCTCTAGTTAATGGAGGAGAGTGACATGAATCCTTTTTTATGACATCTACAAAAGAAGGAGAAATAGAATTTTCCTCACCCTCATTTTCATCACCGACCTCCTCCCCAATAGGAGTATCGGGAATTGTTGAGACCTAGAATGGAGTTCCATCCATGATGGGTGATGTTGTGGCCTTTGGTATTGTATCTGAATTCTTTGTTGATGTAGTTGCACAAACCTCAGATGAGGGCTCATATCCAATTTTTGAAACTGAATTTACTGACTTCTTTTGTTCTTTTGTCGTGGGCTTGGGATTGCGCTCTGAGCTGATCCACTAAGAATCATCCTCAACCAGATATTCTGTCTCCTCTTCCTTATATTCCAGAAATTCAAACTTGTTATTAGAGATATTAGACGGTCGTGATTGTGGCATGTTGCCTAGAAGAGTCCCCCTACACCGTTATTTCTTATGTCTTCGTGTAACTTGCTGAAAATCTTGTTCAACATTGTCGTGAGAAGACGACTTAGATGAAGGTTGGGTTTCTTGAGATTTTGGGAAGCTTTTAGCAAAGTGCTCATACTCATCGCAAGAGTTACATTTAAAAGGAACATGTTCATAATCAAGGGCTTGAAGATGACTCCAGCACTCCAAATTGAGTTGAATCATCTCTGGCAATCCCTTTTCAAAGTCCATTTTCACACATACTCTGACACATGTGAAGATATTATTCTTTGGATCAAAATGGCTTATATAACAATCCACTTTGTCTCTAATAACTTTAAAAGACTCATCTCCCCAAAAAATGAGGGTAAGGTGTGGTAGTCTAATCCATATAGGGGTCGAGGAAATTTCCATTTCAAGATTAAAGTCGAGAGTCCAGTGGCAAATGGACATTCGCCCATAACCCATGAAATAAGGACTCAATCTGAAGATTAAATCCCTATCCTCTGTATTTTCAAATAAAAACACATAAAAGCCATTCCCATAGTAACTCGAATAAACAAGATTTGAAAAAACCCAAATCTTAGAAACCCATTCTTGAACATTTTTAGGACTAGGCCCAATGCCTTTGAATTTACCTATTAAACTTTTCTCCAAAATAATGGTGTCATGTTTCGCCAAAGTAAACCCCATATCTAGATTGGGGATCGAGTCTAACCTTTTCACAAAACGACTCTTCGCGACAATATTTCTCTTTGGCTCCACGGGAGGATTTGACCATGCCTGCAAAGGCTCCCTCGATGAATGCATATTCAACCACAGATCCCATGCTTGACAAAACGCCTCCATAAGATCACCAGCCTCAGAGCTCCAAATGGCACATGCGGATATAACGCCCTCGCAGTGGCAAAGGGTAGATCGACCAACAACACGCCTTCAACCCAACTTCGACAGCTTCTGATTTGGGGCGACGATTATAGCTAAGGAAAACCCTAACCATAAAGAGAAGCATAGCTCTGCAACCCCATTCCATCCGTAAAACCAATGTTAAATTTTGGACATCTTATATATGTATTTAAATACAATATGTTCATAAATAAGATAAATTTAACAACATTAAAAAATTACAAATGATTTTTAAATGATAATCATGATTAATTATAATTAACCATGTAATAGATTTTAATACTATTAACACAAAGTTGATGTAGATGGTTAAAAGTACATGGTTTATCGATGGCATTAACCATGTAGCATGTATTTAAGTGTTTTTGGATAAAAGTAGTTTTAAATTCATATAAACTTACAAGTAAAACAATTTTTTTAAATGTTCCAAGTGTGTTATCATAGGATCGAAAAGATTATGGCAATATTTGTGCAAATTGGTAGTGATTAACTTTTCTGAAAGTATATTAAATATTAATAAAAATTTAATAAAAATGTATTATAATTTTAATTTAATTAATAAAATAAATAAAAATAATAATTTGTAAAAATGGTGTGCTTGGTCGATCATGATATAGCATTTACCAATTAAAAATGATTGTTAGATAATATTTATTATTGAATTCCTCAAGATACCATTTACAAATTAAAAATGTTTGTAAAATAATATTTATTATAAAGTTCACATGATAGCATTTACAGATTAAAAAAGTTTGTAAAATAATAAGTTGATGTAGATGGTTAAAAGTACATGGTTTATCGATGCATGGTTAAAAGTACACGGGGTGAGTTTCATCTGGTGAAATGTCAAAAACAAATGGGGTGAGAGAGGCTCGAACTCTCGACCTGAGGATCACTCAACAATAAGCTATGAGACCTACGCGCTAGGCAACTGCGCCACCACCCCATCGTTTGTTTCACACCAATATACCAATAATAGCCAGATCTTAGCGACACTCATTCTCTTGAGCCTTCAATGACAATGGAATAATCATCTTCAATGACAATGGAATAATCAATTAATTCTACATGCAAAATGTGGATCCCAAATTGATATCTTCAAAATGTCTGAAGAGCTATATGCCTTATGGAAAACACAAAAGTCTCAATAACTTAACTAAACTTGAACAATCAACAATTTCCCCTTCTGTACAAGAATGCCAAACTCCAACTTGAACGTAGAAAAAAAACACAATCAATGCCCATCTTTCATGGTGACCATACTCATGAAATAAGATGAACAAAAAACTAGGAGGAAAATGAATAATTGGGAAAGCTTGGAAATGTTCACTTACAAGACTTAGAGCACGAGTTATTGATGAGTTGAACTTATTGAATGTCTTCATTCTCCAAATAGATAACAAGTAATCAAATAATTGAATACAAGTTAGAGTCTTAATCACTTGAAACTATTTGTGCTTAGGTATCAGTGATATTGGCAGTGACATTGGTATCTTTGTCCACATATTCTTTGATATAGTCATGGAGGGATCCCACCATGATCTATGTGAAAGATTATCCTTCCAATTCATGAAGAGCATTGAGTTGTTCCTTAATTGTTGAGCTATGTTCCACATTTTGCACCATGAAAGTAGTAAGCTTCCTTTTAATGTCTTATCCAACCACTTGTTTGAAATTGTAAAACTCAAAACCCAAATATACCTTTAATGTTGGTGGGATCCTCCCTATGGGTGTAATGGGGGACCAAAGGATCCATTAGATAAATAATAGTGGTGGTCATTCAATGTAAGGTGGAGTAGGCCCACTATGTTTGTTATTATTAAATAAGACCTACTAGGTAGTTAGCTTGGAATAAATGTAATGTAACCTCATTAAAGAATGTCCAATAGATAGTTATCATTTGCTTATGATTAGGGTTTTCTAGTTAGCTACAAATAATGATGGCATCCTCCATATGGAGCATGTATTTGAGTATACTATATTGGAGCTTAGCTCACTGGGAGGCTTCCCCTCAAAGAGGCAAGTGATTAGGAGTTGATCCTTCCATAAAAGGATCATTGTAAAATGTTTCCCTACATTAAGAGTTTTGGATTGAAAAAAGTGTTGAGCATTTCTAATGTCTTGTTTGTGATTCGATTTTAAGGGGTATGGACCACAACAAGTGGCATGAGAGCTCTTTATTGGGAAACACTGAAAGACTTTTTTTTCTTCTTTTTGTATAATTTCAAGGGAAAAATAGGGCCATGACATTCAAATCCATTTATCAAACTTACTGTGTAGAATTTGAAGAAACAGATTGTCGATCTGAATTCCTCTTTAAAAAATACCTAATTTGAATATATTAAAAAAATCAAATTGAAGTCCATGAAGTGAAGATATCATTGATTTAAAACAAGTTATTCAAATGTTTTTTTTGTGGCAACCATGAATATTGCAAAGAAAATATATTTTGACAAAGCATCTAGATTGCAGCCAGAGCAATGCCATTGGTCAAAGGATTTTTGGGGATTTGATTTGGTATATTCTATGATATACCTCCGCTCAATATTCAACGTGCTATAACTCTTTTAAATTTCTACCCACAAACCTTAGCAGGCTAAAGAATGACATGATTGATAAACATACCAAGGGGGGATCAAATGGTAATGTTAATAACCTTGCAAGATATTCATGCAAAATTACAACAAGTTATGGAGGTTCTAGTAATTTTGCATGAAATGAAGGAGAGCCTTATCATTGGTGAGATATATAGTTTCATTAGAGGAGAGTGTAGAAGAGACAGAAATGTTTGGTGTGATTTAGAGGAAGCTTATGATCATTGGTATATGGAAATTTGTCATTTATGAGGAGACAAATACTTCCACTTTCCCTCTAATGAATACACTCCACCATATGCATATAACACCATTGAGGGAGGTCAAGAAGAATCTATAACTACCGGTTTTCAACTTGCATATTCTCTAGTGGTAGTGTTCCCTCCATATCTACAATCAACTGTTTTCATCTATGTGGATTGTCTTTTGGACATGGATGGTTATATGTATTTGTATCCACATGATCATGGTGTGCATTTGGAGCATAGTACTCAGTGATTCACCATACTTGGGTGTCTTTAGTGGGGATTCAACATGAGCACCTTGACATGGGAATTGAGTTTAAGGATGATCTTCTTGGATTAATTCACTATTAAGGTCAACACTTTTACATGGGACCCTATTTTCCTGGACTACCTCAGCATGGTGGTTAGATCTTGTACATGGGAGCCTTGTTTGGTTGTACATCCTCACTACAAGCATTGATGGAAATGATTTTCAAAGGGGGATGGAATGATGAGATCCTCCTTAGGGGTGTAATGGGGGGGTGGGGAGGGCCCATTAGATTAATAATAATGGTGACCAATCAATATAAGGTGGGCTAGGTCCACTATGTTTGTTATTAGTCAATAAGACCCATTAGGTAGTTAGCTTAGAATAAATGTAATGTGGCCTCATTAAAGAAAGTCCACTTGGTAGTTAACATTTGGTTATGATTAATATTTTCTAGCTAGTTATAAACCAACATAGATCCATCTTAAACCCAAATCTATTCAACATTGAGAGGGATCAATTTTCTTAAGGTGTAAGTTTTTTTATCATTTAATTCTATGTCATGTATTAATTCCTTCATATTAAA
>JZKD02S0812042.1:190162-208530 GCA_000966675.3 Picea glauca | reverse complement strand
AGGATGATCCCACTAAATCATGAAAGCGAGTAAGATCCAAACCATTCGGATGCCACCTCACCCAAGAAGCTTCTCCTTCTAGAAATTTCGAGAAACCGTACGTTTTTCCCACGTGCTGGAATTTCCGCACCCTAGCTATATAGCAACCTGAGGAAAATCCGCACCTTGGCTATATAGAAACCTGCGGAAATGTGTCATTTCCGCACCCTGCCTATATAGCAACCTGCGGAAATTTCTCTTTATAAGGTATTTACATAGGAAAATGCAACTTCTTTTCTCAGGAAAAGTTCTTCTTCCTTCTCTCTTCAGGAACTCAGGCCACTGTGACCCCTCTAAAGGTAATAGATAGGTTTACATCATTAACGATCATAGGGATGACGAAAATAATGTGTAACAAGGAGAGGCAAGGGGTTCTCATCAAGTGGTATCAAAACCATAATTTAAGCTCTCTGTGAAGGAATCTTAGCGCCATGCTGCCAAGAAGACACAGGGACAGACCTATAGCAAATCCAGCAATGGAGGAGGAAATAAGGAGACTTCGTGCAAGGATAGATGCCATGGAAACAACAAAGAGGAGAGCACCAGATGCATGTGACATCAGTGGGGCCAAAAGTGAAGAAGTAGAAGTTGAAGGAGCTGGAGGAGAAGATGTTGTAGAAGAATGCTTGTTGAGAGATGTTGTAAAAATGGGAGCCAAAGAGAAAATGGAAATCTAAATGTATGAAGGTGTTAGCACTAGAAGTACCTTCAGATTGCATTGAAGGTAAGCCCAGTACCCATTAGTTTATATGTCACAGGTAATTGAGTTTTGAGTGGTCAAATGGTGAAAACTCAATAATAATAGCGTTCTAACTCAGAAATATGGACTAGCATGCATAAGAAATTGATGTCTGGAATCAAATTCAGTCAATAAGTTGGAGTAAGGGTGAGTAGGAGGAATATTTAGTGAGAAAGATGTAGAGGTTTGCTATGAACATCAGATTTTCCAATAGCCTAAAGAGGAAAAAATTAAACACAAGGTCCTCTTGGATTCAAATTTCAAGGACGCTGAAAGAAATCATAACAATACTATAATCAAACATTTATCATAATACAGTTACAACAATCCATGTGAATCAATCAAACATGAACTCTCTCAGTATCAAAGGAAAATAAGATGGAGTAAGAAAGATGACTTAGATTAACCAAGATGTCTAAAAAACAAATACATAACCAAAGAACCAGTTGCTCTCAATCAAAATATTACAATATTAGGGAGCCTAGCTCAACCATTCGACCCTAACAAAATATCGAAACTGAGTATATATACTCAGAACTACTACAACTACCAGGAGCGTGATCGAGCCCTTGCATTCAAAGCTTCTAGTCGACGCCTGCTCTGTCAGACTGTGCAGGCCTTCTCATGTTAGATGTGAGACAGGCCCAGTTATGCATTTTACAAGAAAATCCATCCAGGAGAAAGCTTCGAGTGGACAGTCCGCCTTCATGGCTGCTCTATGCAATGATTTCCATTTATGGGGTGAGACGAGGTCTCAACTATCGTCCCTATCTTCAATAACTTCCTTCATTGGGATCAGGATGAGGCCTGACACCAATGAATGCTTCTAAGCGGTGCCCACAACTTCTTCAAGTCAATCTTGATGCCTCAAGGCTCTACAAATCTTCCCCTGTGACCAATACGGGCGTTGTAGGTTCTAAGATCCTTATTCATCACCCCTTCATGCTTGTGACCTCAGGCTATGACCTGGCGCTGATCCCATATGATGCTTCGGGATTTCACCCTTTGGATATTTTCACAACACCAGACCACAAAATTCTCGATTTTCGCTTTGACGAAATCTTTAAGAAATGGGTGCTAGTTTCTTTTCCCAGGCACACCCCCCCATATGACCTCGGTTTGTGACCTGAGGCTCCACCTCTGAGCACTTCATAACTTCGGGCTTCGGCCACTTCGGCGCTTCGGCCACTTCAACACTTCAGGCTTCAGCCACTTCGATATTTCGGGCTTTACACATCTCTCATTTCAATTTTCCCGAAGTGAATTTCTCTGCAGCTCGGATATGGTGCCACGTGTCCCTCTGGATCAAACAACTCCTCCTCACTTCGGTTTTTGGGACTTCAGACCTTTGACAAACAACTTTAACAATATTATGAACTTCTAATTCTTGTGGTAATTTTCCACCGTCGATCTCTCCCGATGAGATCTACAGTCCAGATTTAACCTTTGCTCGACCTTGGGACTTCAAACCTTTTTCTATAGCGCTATACTTCACACACTTTCAGATTTATAACACCCGTGAACCGCCGATTTGAACTCCACATGGAATCCCAACCATTGGAAGTTGAACTCACCTATTTGCTTGATTCGAGTCTGGAATGGGTCGCTCTGAAAGGTGCGCTTTGAAATCGAGACTGATACCTATGCAAGAAAAGGATTGGGTCACCCTGCGGCCCTTAGACATATTTATGTGATAACATTTGGCTCCACAAGGGATGGCATGCTCCCTACGAGTTTCCATGAATACGCATTTCCAGTGCCTTAGTTGTTGGGCTATGGAGTCTAGCTAGTCTAGCTTAAAACTTTCACCGAAGAAAATAGGGAAATATGCACATTACTCTACTTACAAAAAGAAAGCAAACACACATGCTCTGGAAGGAGCTTATTTATGTACAAACCTAATCTAACAGATTTTTACAAAGTGCTAAGTGAAAGCAAACTTCCACCATAGCCACCCAGAATGTCTGTTGATATAATTCTTTTCTTCACTGCAGATGATCTACAAAAGGTTAGGGAAGTATGACAACATAATGAAAACATGGTTTGGAACACTGACTATACCCCCAAATGATGAAAATATGAAAAATTTTGCAGGCTCCAATGCTTTGGGAAAACACAACTCCATATATAACCCCACAGGGTCACAAAATTCATAATGAGGCATGCTCAACCAGTCATAAATTACCTCATTTCTTTCATTATTGCTCACTTGTCGTTTGATGTTCTCAGAGTGTACAGGTGGGTGGAGGAATGATTAGGTTGGCTAATCCTAGGTGATACCTGCTTGTTTACGAGTTCTGGATAGGAGATAAACTACCCATTTAACTCCTCCTTTTCTCCTTCATGGCTCTCCCAAGGATCTGATTCATAATCATCATAAATGAGAACCATGGAAAAGCTCTGCTCTTCATCATCTTCACTGGGATATCCATCAAAAGTTGTTTTTTCTTGGTCAGTATCTGACATCACTTCTTCATCATAAGCAGGGCTGCCAAGAACATTTGCTTCAAGGACGTGAATATCCTCTACATTTTCTTCGTAAGAGCGGCAAGAAAATCTTCCTCGAATTCCTCTATTCTTGCAGAAAGTGATTTTACCGGATTTATCAACTCCTCCGAGGTATACCTCTCATCCTCATAGATTTCATAAGAATCAGTTATATCTTGAACACGGTCTTTATATTCCTCAAAACAACTATGACAAATTAACTCAAAGGAATGAAACTTTTGACAATTCCTATTGAAAGCCACATGAAACTGTTTTAGGGAGGAGATGCTAGCAGGGGGTAAGGAGTGGTACCACGTGCACGCATCTCCTGCTAACAAGATCATGAACATCTTTAATAATACATCCTCATGATGTATTTCCCATTGATGCATGAGTTCATGAAACTCAAGGAGATGTTGAGTAGGGTTGTCCTCTTTACTCTCTCTAAATATGGGCAAATAATCACCCCATTCATTTAGAGTAGGAACAACAATAGGAAAACTAGGAACAGAGGAGAAATTAAAAGGAGCATACCTCCGAGCCAATATTCTTTCCACTTCAAACCAGTGGAGTCACCAATCGATCCTTTAGTCATGGAGTCGCTAGGTGAATGATATGCAGTCTAGATGTGCTTGGTCCTTGTTGACCATCAAAGACCAGATCTAATCGTTGTCAATCTCACAGGGAACTTTCAAGCTAAGAAAGCGGCTGCTAAAAGCCTTCTCGAAAAAGTTCTCTGGGTCAGCTCGGGTGTGCTAGAGGTATCCACAACCGAAATAGTGGATTCGTCAGCTGCAATTTGCGATCTTTGATGTACTGAGTTCTAATGCACCTTAAAAACTAGTAAGCTTTTTCGTTCTATCCCAAGGAAACGCCTTCAATTTGTTCCCCGACAACAACACTAGAAATGTTAGCACTAGAAGTCACCTTCATATTGCATTGAAGGTAAGCCCAGTACCCATTAGTTTATATGTCAAAGGTAATTGAGTTTTGAGTGGTCAAATGGAGAAAAGTCAATAATAATAACGTTCTAACTCAGAAATATGGACTAGCATGCATAAGCAATTGAGGTCTGGAATCAACTTTAGTCAGTAAGTTGGAGTAAGGGTAAGTAGGAGGAAAATTTAGTGAGAAAGGTGTAGAGGTCCGCTATGAACATCAGATTTTCCAGCAGCCTAAGGAGGAAAAACTTAAACACAAGGTCCTCTTGGATTCAAATTTCAAGGAAGATCAAAGAAATCATAACAGTACTATAATCAAACATTTATCATAATACAATTACAACAATCCATGTGAATCAATCAAACATGAACTCTCTTAGTATCAGAGTAAAATAAGATGGAGCAAGAAAGTTGACTTAGATTAACCAAGATGTCTAAAAAACAAATACATAACCAGAGAACCAGTTGCTCTCAATCAAAATATTACAATATCAAGGAGCCTAGCTCAACCATTTGACCTTGACAAAATATCGAAACTGAGTATACATACTCAGAACTGCTGCAACTACCAGGAGTGTGATCGGGCTCTTGCATTCAAAGCTTCCAGTCGGCGTCTGCTTTATCAGATTGTGCAGGCCTTCTCATGTCATATGCGAGACAGGCACAGTTATGCGTTTTATAGGAAAATCCATCTAGGAGGAAGCTTCGGGTGGACAGTTTGCCTTCATGGCTGCTCTCTGCAACACTTTCCATTTATGGGGTGAGACGAGGTCTCAATTGTCACCCCTATCTTCAATAACTTCCTTCATTGGGATCAGGATGAGGCATGACACCCATGAAGGCTTCCAGGTGGTGCCCACGACTTCTTCAAGTCAATCCTGATGCCTCGAGGCTCTGCAAATCTTCCCATGTGACCAATACAGGCATTGTAGGTGCTAAGCTCCTTCTTCATCACCCCTTCATTCTTGTGACCTCGAGCTATGACCTGACGCTTATCCCATATGACACTTCGGGATTTTTCCCTTTGGATATTTTCACAACACCAAACTACAGAATTCTTGATGCTCGCTTTGACGAAATATTTAAGCAATGGGTTCTAATTTCTTTTCCCAGGCACGCCCCCATATGACCTTGGTCTGTGACCCAGGGCTCCACTTATGAGTGCTTTGGAACTTCAGGCTTCGTCCACTTCAGCACTTCGGGCTTCAACCACTTCGGTACTTCGGGCTTTATGCATCTCTCATTTCAAATTTCCTGAAGTGACTTTTTCTACAGCTTGGATCTGGCGCCACACATCCCTCTGAATTGGACGGCTCCTGCTCACTTCGAGTTTTGGGACTTTGGATCTTTGACGAACAACTTTAACAATATTTCGAACTCCCAATTCCCACGATAATTTTCCACCGTCGATCTCTCCCGATGAGATCTACCATCCAAATTTAACCTTTCCTCGACCTTGGGATTTCAGACCTTTTGCTATGGTGCTATACTTCCCGTAATTTCAGATTATAAACACCTATGAACCACCGATCTGAACTCCACATGGAATCCCAACCGTTGGAAGGTGAACTCACATGTTTGCTTGATTCGAGTCTAGAATGGGTCGCTCTGAAAGGTGCGCTTTGAAATCGAGACTGATACTCGCGTAAGAAAAGGATTGGGTCACCCTGTGGCCCTTAGACAACTTTATGTGATAACATAAGGTAAGTTGGATGTGGAAGAGATGCTGGACTAGATAATAGAAATGGACAAATACTTCAACTATGAGGAGTTCGATGATGAGAAGAAAGTAAGAGATGATGTCACAAGGCTAAAAGGACATGCAACACTGTGGTGGGATGAACTACAGGTTGACATAAGAAGCAAAGGAAAATAAAAAATAAAAATTTGGGATAGAATGATAGCCAAACTAAAGTCTAAATTCATACCCAAAGAGTACCAAATGAATTTGTTCAGGAGACTACAAAACCTGAGACATAAGGGTTTGACAATAAAAGAGTACACATAAGAGTTCTATAGATTGAACATTAGAGCTGGTCACTGTGAAAGTGATGAAGAAAAGGTTTCCAGGTATATTAATGGCTTGAGATATGAAATCCAGGATGAAATCAACATGGTGATTATGAGGATAGTTGAAGATTATTATCAGGTTTCCCTGAAAGTAGAAGATAAATTGGCCAGAAAACAAAGCCAAAGAAGCAGGGGAATAAGCCCACACAGGGGTAAGGGAATTGTCCATGACAAGGCTTATAATCCCAAAGCTGAGACTTGAAATTTTCACAGTCGTACAGAGAGAGGAGGAAGTTCCCAAGGAAGACAGTATGGTGGAAGATTTTACCACTTCTTGTTTGTAATAATAGATTCTTACAAACTGATTACAAAGAATAATGCAATAACATCACATAATTAACTATAGTGCGAAACTTGCCCCCTAACGGAGAAAAAAATCAACTAGGTATGGTTAACAACTTGATAAGATACTTGATTCTGCTTCTTTTTCTTTGTGCTCTTTATGAGACTTCCTGCCTCTAGTTAATGGAGGAGAGTGACATGAATCCTTTTTTATGACATCTACAAAAGAAGGAGAAATAGAATTTTCCTCACCCTCATTTTCATCACCGAACTCCTCCCCAATAGGAGCATGGGGAATTGTTAAGACCTAGAATGGAGTTCCATCCATGATGGGTGATGTTGTGGCCTTTGGTATTGTATCTAAATTCTTTGCTGATGTAGTTGCACAAACCTCAGATGAGGGCTCATATCCAATTTTTGAAACTGAATTTATTGACTTCTTTTGTTCTTTTGTCGAGGGCTTGGGATTGCGCTCTGAGCTGATCCACTAAGAATCATCCTCAACCAGATATTCTATCTCCTCTTCCTTAGATTCCAGAAATTCAAACTTGTTATTAGAGATATTAGACGGTCGTGATTGTGGCATGTTGCCTAGAAGAGTCCCCCTACACCGTTATTTCTTATGTCTTCGTGTAACTTGCTGAAAATCTTGTTCAACATTGTCGTGAGAAGACGACTTAGATGAAGGTTGGGTTTCTTGAGATTTTGGGAAGCTTTTAGCAAAGTGCTCATACTCATCGCAAGAGTTACATTTAAAAGGAACATGTTCATAATCAAGGGCTTGAAGATGACTCCAGCACTCCAAATTGAGTTGAATCATCTCTGGCAATCCCTTTTCAAAGTCCATTTTCACACATACTCTGGCACATGTGAAGATATTATTCTTTGGATCAAAATGGGTTATATAACAATCCACTTTGTCTCCAATAACTTTAAAAGACTCAGCTCCCCAAAAAATGAGGGTAAGGTGTGGTAGCCTAATCCAAATAGGGGTTGAGGAAATTTCCATTTCAGGATTAAAGTCAAGAGTCTAGTGGGAAATGAACATTCGTCCGTAACCCATGAAATAAGGACTCAATCTGAAGATTAAATCCCTATCCTCTGTATTTTCAAATAAAAACACATAAAAGCCATTCCCATAGTAACTCGAATAAGCAAGATTTGCAAAACCCCCAATTCTTAGAAACCCATTCTTGAACATTTTTAGGACTAGGCCCAATGCCATTGAATTTACCTATTAAACTTTTCTCCAAAATAATGGTGTCATGTTTCGCCAAAGTAAACCCCATATCCAGATTGGGGATCGAGTCTAACCTTTTCACAAAACGACTCTTCACAACAACCTTTCTCTTTGTCTCCACGGGAGCATTTGACCATGTCTGCAAAGGCTCCCTCGATGAATGCATATTCAACCACAGATCCCATGCTTGACGAAATGCCTCCATAAGATCACCAACCTCAAAGCTCCAAATGGCACATGCGGATATAACACCCTCGCAGTGGCAAAGGGTAGATTGACCAACAACACGCCTTCAACCCAACTTCGACAGCTTCTGATTTGGGGTGACGACTATAGCTAAGGAAAACCCTAGGCACAAAGAGCATAGCTCTGCAACCCCATTCCATCCGTAAAACCAATGTTAAAATTTGGACATCTTATATATGTATTTAAATACAATATGTTCATAAATAAGATAAATTTAACAACATTAAAAAATTACAAATGATTTTTAAATGATAATCATGATTAATTATAATTAACCATGTAATAGATTTTAATACTATTAACACAAAGTTGATGTAGATGGTTAAAAGTACATGGTTTATCGATGCATGTAGCATGTATTTAAGTGTTTTTGGATAAAAGTAGTTTTAAATTCATATAAACCTACAAGTAAAACAATTTTTTTAAATGTTCCAAGTGTGTTATCATAGGATCGAAAAGATTATGGCAATATTTGTGCAAATTGGTAGTGATTAATTTTTTTGAAATTGTATTAAATATTAATAAAAAAATATTATAATTTTAATTTAATTAATAAAATAAATAAAAATAATAATTTGTAAAAATGGTGTGCTTGGTCGATCATGATAGCATTTACCAATTAAAAATGATTGTTAAATAATATCTATTATTGAAGTCCTCAAGATACCATTTACAAATTAAAAATGTTTGTAAAATAATATTTATTATAAAGTTCACATGATAGCATTTACAGATTAAAAAAGTTTGTAAAAAAATATATATTAAATTTCACATAAATTAATGAAACTATACGGGATGTAACATTCAGCGTCGCCTGAGAGATTCGAACTCTCGCGGGGAAACCCCATGTACTTAGCAGGCACACGCCTTAACCACTCGGCCAAAGCGACGCTGATATTTAAAACCTCGTAAAGCTGCTTGACATTGTAAATTTATAAGTTTGGGTTGTACAAATGAGCGCTCGTCGGAACAACTCCTTTTGTAATGGTCAAGTTCGTGATACACTTTTAGCTGCCTTCACAACTACCGTGGATCAGTTGAGCTTCATCTGGTGAAATGTCAAAATACACGGGGTGAGTTTCATCTGGTGAAATGTCAAAAACAAATGGGGTGAGAGAGGCTCGAACTCTCGACCTCAGGATCACTCAACAATAAGCTATGAGACCTACGGGCTAGCCAACTGCGCCACCACCCCATAGTTTTCTTCACACCAATATACCAATAATAGCCAGATCTTAGCGACACTCATTCTCTTGAGCCTTCAATGACAATGGAATAATCAATTAATTCTACATGCAAAATTTGGATCCCAAATTGATATCTTCAAAATGTCTGAAGAGCTATATGCCTTATGGAAAACACAAAAGCCTCAATAACTTAACTAAACTTGAACAATCAACAATTTCCCCTTCTGTACAAGAATGCCTAACTCCAACTTGAACGTAGAAAAACAACACAATCAATGCCCATCTTTCATGGTGACCATACTCATGAAATAAGATGAACAAAAAACTAGGAGGAAAATGAATAATTGGGAAAACTTGGAAATGTTCACTTACAAGACTTAGAGCACGAGTTATTGATGAGTTGAACTTATTGAATGTCTTCATTCTCCAAATAAATAACAAGTAATCAAATAATTGAATACAAGTTAGAGTCCTAATCACTTGAAACTATKTGTGCTTAGGTATCMGTGACATTGGTATCTTTKTCCACATATTCTTTGATATAGTCATGGAGGGATCCCACCATGATCTCTRTGAAAGATTATCCTTCCAATTCATGAAGAGCATTGAGTTGTTCCTTAATTGTTGAGMTATGTTCCACATTTTGCACCATGAAAGTAGTAAGCTTCCTTTTAATGTCTTATCCAACCACTTGTTTGAAATTGTAAAACTCAAAACCCAAATATACCTTTAATGTTGGTGGGATCCTCCCTATGGGTGTAATGGGGGACCAAAGGATCCATTAGATAAATAATAGTGGTGGTCATTCAATGTAAGGTGGAGTAGGCCCACTATGTTTGTTATTATTAAATAAGACCTACTAGGTAGTTAGCTTGGAATAAATGTAATGTAACCTCATTAAAGAATGTCCAATAGATAGTTATCATTTGCTTATGATTAGGGTTTTCTAGTTAGCTACAAATAATGATGGCATCCTCTATATGGAGCATGTATTTGAGTATACTATATTGGAGCTTAGTTCACTAGGAGGCTTCCCCTCAAAGAGGCAAGTGATTAGGAGTTGATCCTTCCATAAAAGGATCATTGTACAATGTTTCCCTACATTAAGAGTTTTGGATTGAAAAAAAGTGTCGAGCATTTCTAATGTCTTGTTTGTGATTCGATTTTAAGGGTTATGGATCACAACAAGTGGCATGAGAGATCTTTATTGGGAAAACAATGAAAGACTTTTTTTTCTTCTTTTTGTATATTTTCAAGGGAAAAATAGGGCCATGACATTCAAATCCATTTATCAAACTTACTGTGTAGAATTTGAAGAAACATATTGTCGTTCTGAATTCCTCTTTAAAAAATACCTAATTTGAATATATTAAAAAAAATCAAATTGAAGTCCATGAAGTGAAGATATCATTGATTTAAAACAAGTTATTCAAATGTTTCTTTTGTGGAAACCATGAATATTGCAAAGAAAATATATTTTGACAAAGCATCTAGATTGCAACCAGAGCAATGCCATTGGTCAAAGGATTTTTGGGGCTTTGATTTGATATATTCTATGATATACCTCCGCTCAATATTCAATGTGCTATAAATCTTTTAAATTTCTACCCACAAACCTTAGCAGGCTAAAGAATCACATTATTGAGAAACATACCAAGGGGGGATCGAATGGTAATGTTAAGAACCTTGCAAGATATTCATGCAAAATTACAACAAGTTATGGAGGTTCTAGTAATTTTGCAAGAAATGAAGGAGAGCCTTATCATTGGTGAGATATATAGTTTCATTAGAGGAGAGTGTACAAGAGACAAAAATGTCTGGTGTGATTTAGAGAAAGCTTATGATCATTGGTGTATGGAAATTTGTCATTTCTGAGGAGACAAATACTTCCACTTTCCCTCTGATGAATCTATCCACCATATGCATATAACACCATTGAGGGAGGTCAAGAATAATCTATAACCATTGGTTTTCAACTTGCATATTCTCTAGTGGTAGTGTCCCCTCCAGATCTACAATTAACCGTTCGCATCTATGTGGATTATCTTTTGGACATGGATGGTTATATGTATTTGTATCCACATGATCATGGTGTGCATTTGGAGCATAGTACTCAGTGATTCACCATACTCGGGTGTCTTTAGTGGGGATTCAACATGAGCACCTTGACATGGGAATTGAGTTTAAGGATGATCTTCTTGGATTACTTCACTATTAAGGTCAACACTTTTACATGGGACCCTAGTTTCCTGGACTACCTCAGCATGGTGGTTAGATCTTGTACACGAGAGCCTTGTTTGGTTATACATCCTCACTACAAGCATTGATGGAAACGATTTTCAAAGGGGGATGGAATGATGAGATCCTCCATAGGGGTGTAATGGGGGGGTGGGGAGGGCCCATTAGAGTAATAATAATGACGACTAATCAATATAAGGTTGACTAGGTCCACTATGTTTGTTATTAGTCAATAAGACCCATTAGGTAGTTAGCTTAGAATAAATGCAATGTGGCCTCAATAAAGAAAGTCCACTTGGTAGTTAACATTTGGTTATGATTAATATTTTCTAGCTAGTTATAAACCAACATAGATCCATCTTAAACCCAAATCTATTCAACATTGAGAGGGATCAATTTTCTTAAGGTGTAAGTTTTTTTATCATTTAATTCTATGTCATGTATTAATTCCTTCATATTAAATGATAAAATAAAATATGCATTATGGAGTTCAATCCCTCTTGATGCTTGGTAGATTTGGGTTTAATATGAATCTACATTGGTTTGTTTTTTTACATGTTGTCTTGTACATATGTATGTATATAGTTATTTACTTTTATTTAATTTTTTTTTGTTGTCACGTAAAATAACTTAACATTATGTGACAAAATCTTCCCCATATCGGGCTTTAGAGAACCTCACTGCTCTCAATGAAATAAGGATGGATTCCTCCTTATGGGGCATCATGTATTGACGCTTAACTCATTGAGAGGTTTCCCCGTCGAAGAGGCAAGTGAACATAAGTTGATCCTTCCATAAAAGAATCATTGTATAGTGTTACCCTACTTTAAGAGTTTTGGATTGAAAAAAGTGTTGAGATTTTCTAATATCTTGTTTGTGATACAATTTTAAGGGTTAAGAATCATAACAAGTGTTGTTAGATCTCCTTCTTATGCAAGGAGTGGAGGACCTTTTTATCTTTTTGAAGATTTTCAAGGAAAAAAAGGGCCACAACATTAAGATCCATTTATGAAACTTTTTGTCCAAATTCTGACAAGAAAAGTTGAAAATAAGAGTTCCTCTTAAAAAAACACTCAAATTAAAAAAAAAAAAAAAACATTCAAATCAAATTCCGAGAAGCAAATATATCATTGATTTAAAATCAACTTTTCTAGGGTTTTTTGGTGATAACCACGAATATTACAAAGAAAATATATTTTTATAGAGCAGCCAAACTATATCCATACCAATGCCATTGGATACATGATTTTTTAGGCTTTTATTTGGTATGTGATATGATATACTTATGATCAATATTGAGCTTTCTACAACCCTTGCAAATTTCCACCTCCAAACCCTAGTGAAACCAAAGAATGGTAATATTGTGAAACATGCCATGGAAGGATCAAATGGAAATACTAAGAATCGTGTATTATATTAGGAAAAATTACAAAAATTTATGAAGGTTGCAATAATTTTGCAAGAGTATACAAGAGACATTAGAGGAGATTATACAAGACATAAATTCCTGGTGCGATTTAGAGGAGGCTTATGATGACTACTAATGTGTAAAATTGTCATTTCTAGGAGGAAAAATACTTCAAGATTCTTTTTTATGAATCTAGTCCACCATATACAAAGAACATCATTGAGGGAGAATAGGAGTAGGTTATGACTACCAATTTTAATCTTGCATATTCTTCAGTGGCAGTGCTCCTTCTAGATACACAATCAACCTTTTGTAGCCATGTGAATGATGTTTTGGACATGAATGGTTTTATTTTCTTGGACCCACATGACTACGGCGTGAATTTGGAGCGCAATACTCAACCAATTGTTGTGCTCAAGCTTCTTCAATGGGGAATCAACATGAGCACTTAGACATGGGACCCATGTTTACATATAATATTCTCAGACTACTTCAACATCGAGGCTAGAACATGTACATGGGATGTTATTTTCCTTGACTACATAGGAGCGAGATATGATATCCCTAGATGATATGAAAATATGAGATGATGATAGACCGATCACTAAGATCATTTATAAATAGGTTTGGTCAATGACCAAACTCAACAAACTCAGGTGAAGGCGGTTGCACCTATCCATAAAACATGGATCAAGAATCCATAAGTGGACATGGTCAACCGATGGTTTAGTCAGTTGTCTACCCAAAGACTTGGTCGACCCAAACAATCTGACAAGGTGATGTTACAAAGGAACTATATGTTCCAACACCCCCCGTAAACTTAGCTTGGAGGAAAAAAAATTCCGCACCATTCCCCCCTGAATTTGTTCGGACTGCAAAAATTGATCACAAGATGGTACAACAACATTTTTTAGGAAGTTTGATCACCATCGACGTGGTTCAAGGATAAAGATAATTCATCCATTGCAAACTAGTTGCAAAATATGTTGTCAAAACATGGTTCCATTCGTTCAATTGACTATACAACAAGACAACATCAACCATTTGATGAGACGACTAGACAAGAATGCACCAATAAAATCAGTCTCTATCAATCCAATAATCTTTGTTAGGTACAATAATAAGAAGTTGAACTCCCAAAAACACAGTCGAACATGGTTCGGTTAGTCTTAGTAAATCCAAGCACATCAGTTGGGTTTACACATCAACAACTTCAACAACAACTTTAATTACTCCCCCCCTTAAACACAAATGACAGATCAAAGCATCACTAACAAATATTCGTTGAAACACACCAGTCGACGGACAATATATAGTTGAAACGCAGACGACAAATACGCAGTCGAAAACACCTCCAGGCGATTTCCAATCCAAGTCGAATCGTAATCGACCAATATCCCAGTTGAACTTTGGTCGACTGTTAAGTCGGATCAAACCTATGGCCGACCACTGTAAAACATCAGCAATGAAGAGGAGTGTTGTGCATCTGTACGACCGATGAAAGAAAATGGTAGGAACTCACCAAACATCGATTCAAATGTGTCCATGACCACTCATCAATCCAACCATAGTCAATTCTGGTAGTCAGTACAAGTCCACAATTCTGTCTTTCACTTTTCTTCTGCAAAGATCTGAAAGCATTATTTCCATGTCAGTGATGGAGAGGATGATGATAAGGCACGAAGGGTTGTGTTGGATGACCAAGAGATAGAGACTTAGAGTCTAATGTACCCTCAGGAGTAGAACAACCAGATATATCAACAATAATGTCATAAAAAACAATAGGTTGAGAGTCTGGTAGGTCAAGAACAACCATCTCAACCACTATTGGAGCAATAGAGTGCTATGCTCGCAAATGAGTCTGAACTCCACCTGTAATGAACACACATTCCATGTTTGCAGCAAGGGAAGGTGTAGGCAAGGAGGCAACAATAACATCATATCCAAGACCTTTTCTTGGTGGCAACATCATAGGCATAATAGGAGAAACAATACCATGTCCATTCTTTCCAAGTCCTCCTTTGGTATATCCCATCTTGTTGAGAAGTCAAGATCCTATACCTGTAGTGTGTTTTTCAAAGATAGGTGAAACAACACAATTATCAGTTTCAAAGCATAAATTGACAATATCTTTCTTACAAACAAAAGCAAAGGGTGGAGAAGAAATGGGTGAAATTGGAAACTCAACAACTTCAATCTTCTTCTTAGTAGTTGTGTTAACATTTCATTCAACAGTCTGCAAGCTCTGAGGAGTCTCATCCTTCTTAGTCAACTGCAACAATATGGCATCATTATATTCCTTCAATGCCTGATACTCGTCAAACAATCGATTACTATCTTTTTGAAGAGAAGCAACTTCTTCATGAAGCTCATCAATGGAGGACTTCAAGTGGGAAACCTCATGAATCGGCTAGGTATTTTCTTCCATCATATGAATGACATATGTACTCAATGTTCGATGAGGAAGAGATTTCACTTCTTCCTCCAAGTCTTCAAGAAGGTCAACATTTTCTTCAAATTCATCTGCAAGAGTCTGAAAAAGTCAGCAACAATGCTCCCCATGACAACAACTCTTCTAGAGTGCTCAGTCACAATAGTTTGGAATACATCTTCTACATATTTTAACTGATCTTTTAGTCCTACATTTTCTTTCTTCAAAGCAACATTTTCACGAGAGAGGACTTTCACCTCCTTCACAAGATCATCGACAAGATCCTTCTTATTTCCAAACTCATCCACCTGATCATGAAAAATGGTTTCCATGGTCTGTTCTAGGTCAATAATTTTCCTAGACTTCTCATCAAACCACTGCAAAAGGATGGTTTGAAAGAGGGAAGCCTCATCTTCCAGTTGGGTGTGGGTTGTCTCCATTTTACTGCTTAGTCATTGATTCTCAATCTGTAATTGCACAATGACAATTTGCAAGGAGGCAACCTTTGCACGAAGACGACTGTGAGATTCTTGCAAGGTGATAACTTTCTTCTCACAAATCTCCTGAAATTTTTGGAGCTTCATCTTAGTCCAATATGCCCATGTCGATGGAGGGTTGGATCTAATCACAAATATACATCAAAGGAAAATGGATGGGAAGTCGATAAAAAATATGGAAACTTACACCAAGTCAGGTGTATATCTAACTGTCTAGGCAACGAAGCCACTAATTCTCAATGGGCATGCAATAACAAGAGCCACAGTCAACGTCCCTTCTTCAATTATCTAAAGGAAATTTGTCTAGTCGAGTCGATTGAATGCAATGAGAGGCCGAGTAATCAGCAAAAAGGCTAGAGAATCCACGAGTCCAAGATCTAGTCGAGCAAGATTTAGGGCACCCATGACCTTCTATAAAAAAAAAAATGTAGATAAAAGAATAGATTGTACCACGGGAATGCCTCTGATTAGCACCCAATCTCACCACGCATTCGAGTCAAAAAAGGTCGAGAAAACTTCTGCACACAACCCACCATAGCACAAAGGAATTGGATATGCAAACACGAGTTTCACGTGTTGGAATTTGGGTCAGGTCGGAATGGTTAATACCTGCACTAGTCGGTCGAACCCAAGTCGGTCAGATCCCTTCACGGTCGAGGAGAGAGTGAGTCGCGCCCTCCAACGCATACGCAAGTTGTTGTCTCGATACGTCGAGTCGAGGGAAAAAATAAATCTTCGTCAGACTAGGGTTTCGACTATGAAAATTATTAAGTCAAGTTAGACCACGGTTCAATCAATGAGAGTGGAAGTCGACAGTGCCATAAGTAGAACTTCAGTCAAGGGTCAAATTCCAAGTCGACTTGCCCCCTTCATCAGTCGCATGATTCCTGGTCGAGGGTTTCACCACACCAATCTTCGTCGAGTGGAGCTTACTGTTCAAATGGAAAACAAGTCGATGGTTTTGAAAATGGCTTCAACATTGTCTCATTTGAATTCAATTCTTTTCTGTGATCCCGAGATCAAGAAACCAACAACTATGATACCATGTTGGAACAAGGATTGAACACAGAGGACAATAGATCTGAGTGAGTGGTGGTGTCGAAAGACACCATAGTGCGGAAGCATGAGTCACTCAAGGAGTGGGAGAAGATTTCCCGAGATGATTTGAGAATCTGAGATGATGATAGATCGATCACTAAGCTCATCTATAAATAGGTTTGGTCATGAACCAAACTCAACAAAATTGGGTGAAGGCGGTTGCACCTGTCCATAAAATGTAGATCGAGAACCCATAAGTGGACATGGTCAACCGAGGGTTGAGTTGATTGTTGACCCAAAGACTTGGTCAGCCCAAACAATCCGACAAGGTGAGGTTACAAAGGAATTGCATGTTGCAACACATGAAAGTTAGCACATGTACATGGGACCATATTTTTTTGGACTACTTCATCATGGTTGTCAACACTTGTACATTGCACCCTATTTTACGGTTGTACATCCTCACTACAATCATTGAGGGAAACACTTTTCAAAGGGGGGTAGAATGGCGGGATCCTCCCTAGGGTGTAATGGGAGGCCAAAGGTTCCATTAGAGTAATAATAGTGGTGGTCATTCAATGTAAGTTGTACTAGGTCCACTATGTTTGTTATTATTGAATAAGGCCCAATAGGTAGTTAGCCTGGAATAAATGTAGTGTGGCCTCATTCAAGAAAGCCCACTAGGTAGTTAGCATTTGGTTATAGTTAGGGTTTTTTAGTGAGTTATAAAAAGGATGGATTCCTCCTTATGGATCCTATATTGGAGTATATTGTATCGTATCTTAGCTCTTTGGGAGGTTTCACCCTCGAAGAGGCAAGTGAACATGAGTTGATCCTTCCATAAAATGATCTTTGTACATTGTTTACATAACTTTAGGGTTTTGGATTGAAAAAAATGTTGATCATTTATAATATTTGTTGTGATTCAATTTTAATTTTTAAGGATCATAATGAATGCAGACAACTTGGTTTCAAAATCATCTTTGTCACACACCTAACCATCATGGAGACATCTAGGTATAGCCATATCCTCCAATATATTATGAGCTTTAGGAAAAAATGTTGATTTTATTTCAATTAAGATATCACAATTATTCATCGTGTGATGGAAAGTGTTGAATGACCTTTCCACCCTCGCTTGATTTCCTTCAATCTAAAAGTAGAAGCAAGACCATCCTTTTGTCTCTCGAAACTACTCATAGCTCTCAACTTAGTGACAAACAATTTCATGTAATGCCCCTTGAAGTATAAAGCATGGTCCAATTGAGTTCCAAAGTGTTTCTTGAGAGAAGTAATTTGGTGAGAAAATGTAATGGCTCTATTAATAAACTTCCCACAAATCCAAAAATAATTTCATCCTTTACTCAAAATTATCTACCACAACTTTACTAACAGTTACCAATTTCTCTTGTGTAGATCCAGCTCTAAAAGATCTCTCTGGTGAGTCTTCCATTTCATCACTAACAACGTGGATAGTAAACAATTGAGTAAACAATGGTGTGAGGTTCAAGAATATTTCTAATTC
>JZKD02S0812042.1:168038-181659 GCA_000966675.3 Picea glauca | reverse complement strand
CACAAATTCCCTTTTAATACTAAAATAAATGATTTGGAAAATAATAAGGTTAAACCCATATTTAATTATGAAAATGGTATTAATGAATGGTTTATGGAGTGGTAGAATATGGATACATGTGAAGAATGGTGAAAGGGAAAGAGGATTAAAATGCGACAATTCCGAGACTCAACATATGCCAATTTAGTATCCCATCATTGTATTCAACCGACCTACAATCATATTTGATAACAATCCAAATGATGAGAGTGAAGAACTCATCTATTGGTTGCTACATGATATTTACACTTGTTTAAAGTACTAGTTGAATGGTTGAATGATAAAGGATTTGATATAAAATAAGGGAAATACACCACTCCACATAGTATATTACAATTATGAGATGCATTCTCTCCTCCATTCCACCTTTTTTTTAAGGCTATTTAGACCCTTCATGGAATAATCACTTGGAAACCTAGTGACTTCTAGTTTTCAAGGATCTTCAAAATTTAGTTGATAAATAAGATCCACGTATATGTTGGTGTAGTTCATTATATTTATCAATTCCTAGAAAAAAAAAAAATTTCAATAGTCTTATCTAGGAGGATTCCATGACATAACAAGGATCATATTTATTCGTGAGCCAGGTGCGACGAGCTGGATTCGAACGAGTGCCTCTAATACTGGACCAAGGAAATCAGAAAAATCCCTTGAGTAAGAGGTGATTTATCGTCCATGACAGACATATCGATATGTAGTGATCTCCAAGAAGGGCACCACAGTCGAGGATTATATACGAGATACAAATAGTCTTATCAAGGAGGATTCCATGACATAACAAGGGCCATACTCTAGATGGTATATTATAATTACTAGAATAACCCCACCCCACCCCACCGCCACCTTTTTTTTTTATCAAAAAGTTATTTAGGTACTTCATCGAAGAATAAATCACTTGGACACCTAACAACCACTAGGTTCCAATGATAGTCAAAACTTAATCAACAAAAAAAATACATGTAGATGTTGGTGAAATTCATGCTATTTTCCATCCCTTGAGAAAAAAACAAATACCAAATTAAGGAGGATTCCATCATATCACAAGGATCCCACCCCACATAGTCTATTATAAATACTAGAGGCATGCACCCAGACCCTGCTCCGCCTTTGTTTTAAGTTGTTTAGAAACTTCACGGAAGAATCAATAATTGGGAGACCTATTGGTGGTGATATTCTTATAATGTTGTAATTATGTACCTCATCCTACTATATCTTATGCACTTATCATTAGAGAGTTCTATATATCATTACAGATTTCATATACAAATTTGTGTCCATGGATTATTTCAAGGTAAAATTAATGGAAATGTTATTATCTATACCTTACTACAATCAAGATAGAATAACCACAACATTTTAATATTATACAATCAAGGTATAGTTAAAAAATATAAATACATATATTTTTCTATTAATACATATGATTGAGATTGATATTCTATAGATAATTTCCAATAGAAAAATAGAAAAAATATTGTGTAGTTTTTCATAATTTGTTATTTTTTTAAATGATTTTTTTCATATTTCATATTAATGGGCATTATGTACATAACAATATATTTATTAGTGACAAGAATTATTAGATTGGGGTGGTAGTTGTAGGGGGAGTCATCATAGGCTCCAAAAGAAATCAAGAAACTAGCTTCACTTGGGGGGTTGGGATCTTCAAAGGCTTCTTGCTTCTCATAGAACAAGGGGATCATGAGACCATAATGGTGGGAGACTCAATGATCATCCTAAGATCATTTTGAATCAAATCCTCCCCCCAATAACCCAATTTTTCTCATATCGTAAAATAATCCTACAAGAGGTTTGGATATTTGATATAATTACATTTTCCCACATACTTTACCATCAAACGTCTCTATATTATGCACAAGCCAATCTAGGTGTTGGATTGTAATTGGGATGTTGTAATATAAATGGGGGGGATTTATTTTCAAATCTCATCATTTCATTGTTGCTCCATATCCACTTGTGAGAAGACTTATGAATTGTAGGAATGCTCATTATGGTAAGGCATGTGTGTTTAATATGTGAGAAGGATGTCCTCCCTTGACATTTTTAGTTTCTAGTTTATATTCTCCTTTGGAAAAGAAGCTCTGGGTCTCAACTAGGTATAGAATTGGGTGAAGGAAGGAGACCCCCCCACCCTATGACTCTAAGGTTCTGACATTCTATCTGCTCTTCCTCTTGACTAATATTTTTGTCCCTAGTGTCATGTGCATGTTGTTTTTCAATGCATCAATAATTTTGGCTTGAGTCACCATGACACATTGCACTCTTCACTAGGATGTTTTGTCCTATGTGAGCTTGGTGAATTTAACAAAGGGATAAAGTGTTGTTTTAAAGGTGTTGGTGAAGCATAGTGTGGAAATATTAATGGAAGGATTAAGTAGAAAAAATGACAGTTTGAGTTTGAGCAAACAATCTAGCAAAGCAATGCAATGAATGAAAATTGCAACATTGACATTGTAAGACACATCGTGGAATTGTGATATTGGCATAAGGGAGTTAATGTGTTCATGGGTGTGTAGTACAACAAGAACATGTGGCTCTCATTCCAACTCAATTCTATCAAACGAATCATGGAGTGAATTGATGAGCCTCATAATTGGCCTATTTTACTCATCGTTTATGGCCAATCTTCCCCTTGAAACCTTGAACATTGCCACCTTTAAAACCAATATCTATTGAACTAACCACGGTTTAAAGCCTTAAATTTTTTATCAATTACTTGCAAATAATTATATTGACAATAATTTATGGCTTTCCATGTCGAAATGTATAAGTTTTCAAGTATTCTTATGAATATGTGTTATTAATAGGTTTCCTAATGAAATATAAATGATATTTGTCCTTGCTAGTATATGTTGTAGAATGATCATTTAACTTTTTTTATCAACATCGAATGTCTTCAATCAACACATATGTGTGTATTTTCACGCTATCAACTAAAAAGGATGAATAGGATGTAGAATCATTGCAATTCCACAACCCTTGATACACTCATAAAATTACTAAAAATCTTATATGATAGGAGGAAACCATGTAATAAATAATAGGTCACACATATTTTACCCATTACCTTAGCCCAACCAAGAAGAATAATGGACCTCTGCATACACTCTTTCAAGAAGTTCTCTAGCTTGATCAAAGAGGAAAATGGACATGTGATCTCTATAGCAATGGATATATTCTGCCAATCAAAGAGGACAATGGACCTACAAATTCTCTATAGTAGCCCATCAATTCAAACAATAAAGAATAATAGTTTTCCGAAGAATTTGTTTCCACCACAACCCACCAAAACAATAGAGACCCGGTGTAAAGAAGATGGTGAATTTTCACAAAAGGTTAGTTGGCCCAAGTTTTGGGATTGCTTAGTATCCTTGATGGATCCATGGACTCCTCATTATAAATACACTCATGTGTAGCTTGATTTAGGATAGACTGTGTATCTTTCATAGTGAGGGTTAGAACTGAAATTTGCATATTAGAAGTTGTAATCAAATACATCTTCCATTAATGAATAAAATTGTTATTTCCCACATTAAGTTAAATCCTACTACATGGGTTCATCAGTCCTCTTCAATTCAAGGTCCACTCGAAGAGGGTTTTTCTTTGAACTCATTTCCTTGTGTATAATTTGCATTTGAATTTCTATTTTGTAGAAAATTATTTTTCAATTCCTTAGTTCAGTATTTCATGTTATGTGGGTAGTTGAAGAATTGTGTTGTGTTTCATTTTACTAGTTAAATTTCTTATTTGTTGTGTTAAATATTCTTTCATCAACATGCCATGATAAATTTGTTTTCTTCAATGGTTTGTTTCCTTTCTTGCAATAACTAGTTGTATTTTTCAGTGGTACTTTACTTTCAAGTAGCGTGTTCAAATTCTATAGCATGAAGGGTTTTGTAGCTTTTATCCTGAAGATCCAAGGAGCATTCTATGACTTTTGTTAGTCACGATACTCAACACATGAGCCCTTTATAGAGTAGGATAGATAGTAGTTTCATTTAACAACATTTAGTCTATAATACTTAGAATTAACTATGCAAAATTCATTCAACAACATTAGAAACCCTGAGGATTGCGTAGACAATGCATAGTACTTCACAAGCCTATTCTCCATGATCAATTATTTAAGTAAGGATTATGCAATTCAATATATTAATATTGTTTTAATTCTTTACCTCACCACTTTTTTGTGTCTTTGTTGGGGAAGTGATAAAATATTCACGGAAGAAAACAATGCTAAATTGAGACTATCCTATGAAGGAAGAAAGAACCTGCGTTCCTGAGTGGTTCCCTTTGTAGTGTCATTTTTCTATGCATTCAATATAATTTTTTGAGAAGAATGCATACATCATCATAGAGATAAGTTAGGGATTTTTTTTCCAAAACTTTATAACCCTTTGTAGGTCAAGTAGAGAATAGCAAGTGAGAAGAAGAGGGAATCCTTGAGTTAGCTGATGGAAACCAAGAAGCAAAAAATGAAGAATTTCTTAAAGGATTCTAGACAAATTATTGTGGAAATTTCAAGTGATACTTCTAAAGGATTAAAATGATTTTTCAAGGTATCATATTACTTTGAGTCTTCTTCATTCTCCTCTTTGGGGCCTCTTTCTCTATTTTTTATGGTATAAACAAGATCAAAGAAGGGGAAAGAATGGTGTTTGAGTTTCCCATTCTAGAAATGAAAGATGAAGTGAAGATGAAAAATATAATCCCACCTATCCTTCCTCATTTCCATGGGATGGCTATAGAGGACCCTACCACTTTCCTCTTTGAATTTGAGGTCCTTTGTAGAACCTATAACTACAAGAATAATTCTAAGAATATTAAACCATTTCCGCCTACTCTAAAGGAGGTAACACTCTAAGGTTTCATGGGCTTTGATGGAAATAATATCCACACAGGGGAGAAAATGAAGGACCTATTCACAAGGAAGTTCCAAGAATATTGTAAGGAAAGAGACATCACATATGAAATATTTCATATGACTCATGGAGAATATGAGTCCTTGGAGGACTATACTGAGACGTTTCAGTTCACCTATAAGAGGTACACCAACTACAAAATAGATGGAAAATCCTTTTAAAATAGTACTCCTAAGAGGAGTAAGATATGAATGGATAGAAACTTTAAATTTGACTACAACTGGAGACATCTCCAAGTGCTCTTATGATGAGATAAGGGATATTTTCAAAAACTATTCAAGAGTTGTTATAACAAAGAATAAGGCATTAAGAGGAGTTGTTACACAAACTTCAAAACCTATAGCTAGACTAACTGGGATGGATATTAGTAATTTATTGGAGGCTATGAAGGAAAATACTTTGAATTCATTAGCAATGCAATTTGATAGTATTCAAATGAAAAAGAAGGAAGAAGAGGCAAAAAAGGCTATGTCAATTTTCTATCCAAAATGTACCAAAAAGAACTCTCACTGTGAATTCCCATTGTATTTTGTGGAAATATACAAAAAGTGTACATAAAATCATAACACGGGCAAGTGCCCCCAATTTCCTGGTTGGAAGGCCCAAAATGAAGGAGTCGAGGAAAATAACGAGGAAGTTTGCATCATCAACCAAAGAAGGTAAGGACCACCTCAACGAATTCCTCAAGGTTTTCCTTATGAACATTCTTAGTATTTCAGTTTGTATGGGGCAATCAAATGAATTTTCTACAAACTGGTATTATCCCACTACTTATCCTTGTCTAAATCAATTCCCATCTCCACATCCATGGAAATATACAAAACCGCAAGGGAAACAACCAAAATTTTAACATCAACAAACCTAGTGGTTTTCTCCCCATAAACCCTATAGGCCTTAGAAAGGGGTAGCCATAACATGGGGAACACACATTTCTACCAACTCCTTAGTATAATAACAATTCCTAGCCTCAAAGACAATCACCATTTCCTATCCAACCTATACCAAATCCAAACATTAATAAATTGATTCAGACATTATGCAACGAAGAGATGATTACTCTTCCTACCCACTCTATAGAATCTACCGACTATAATGAACTTCAACTTCATTTAGGGAGGATGTTGGAAAATCCTGTGATACTCATCATCATTGAACCAACTTAAGAAGGCCTACTATATTAATCACCTTAAGTCCTTCAATATTAGCCAAAAAAACATTCTCTTTAATAAGAACAAGGAAAACCAAAATATTTTCCACCTTTTGCTGAAATATTAGGATATATTAACACAATTCCAAAGATAGATTTTGACATGTTAGGATAACTTCACAACCTATGTGTCAAAATTCCTCTAATTCAAGTAATAAAGGATGTTACTTTATACAACAATATTTTTAGAGAAATATACCTAAAGAAACTATAGAGGAAAAAAAATATATATAGACCATCCATGTCATAGGTCATCTTGTTGATTTTATGACGGAGAAGGTCATTACTTTAAAGTATTATGATCCATGCATCCCTATAGTGTGCATCCAAATCACTAATTAGTTGATACATAACACTTTGATTGACTTAGGAGCATCCATTAATGTCACGCATAAATATACCATGGAAAAGTTGAAGCTTCAAGTGCTAGTGAAACAAACCCTTAATGTTCTCCAAATGGATGATATACCTACTATAAATACATAAGGAGTGTTGTACGACATTGTAGTCTCAATATACTTTTGGAAGTACTATGTAGAATTCATGGTGATGCAAACAAAATTTGAACTAGGTGGCTACCATTTGATCCTTGGTAGGCCTTTCTTGGCAATAATTGGTGCCTACATTAGTTTAAGATCAAGCAACATGAACATCATTCATGGAAAATATCTTAAGAAACTCATTTAATACCCCCCATCTAAGCCTTTTCTAAAAGCTACAGATTTTTTTTGGATTGATCTAGTGGAGGAAGATGAAATATTTGGAGCTACTACTCAACCTATTGCCACAATTGATAAACTTTTAGCATTAAAAAATTTAGATGAGGATACCATGATTTCCAATTACATGAAAAATTTGTACCCTTTAGAAATATAGATTAAAGAATATACTAAAGAATCTATTCATAATGAAATTTTTGGCAATGTGAATGGGTGTTGTATATTCTTATTCAACAAGAAGCATCTAATCAAATTCCAATAATTAATGGGAAGAACATTCCCATCTTGTACGTTGTGTAGGCATACAATTTTTATGTTTAATGGGAAATAGGAATCTTATCAAATATATTTGAAAGAACTGCCTCTTATTTTGTTGAGTACATCATACATGTGATTTCTCTATGTTGAATAAGTTGTTGCATCTGAACTTTGGTTGGAATATATTTTGAAGGATTATAAAGTTTCTTGTCTATTTTTCATGGTGAATAACATGTTTATTGAAGTGTTGAGTCTAATATTTAATCACAAGGGTGTATACATTCAACTTGTTGTACACAGATCTTATTAGGAACTCATTTGAACTTGCACATACTAATAGAATTTTTTCCTGAACCAACCTACATGAAAGAACTCAAGCCTTGATTCCAACAAACATACCATCCTCACATGCCTTTAGAAGAATAGTTGCTAGAGAGGTGTTGTAGAGAAGTTGCACTCATAATTGCATTGAATAGAAAAACCCTGGAACTAAATTATAAAGACTAATATATCTACACAATACTGAGAATAGAGGTCGTATTTGAATTATACAAAGTATCTGTGTTGGTGAATCAAGTGGGTTATAAGTCCCTCAATTACATATAATCTATATCAAGCATCAGAAGGTCATTATCTAAATCAATAGTGGTACCACCCATAATTTCATTCATCACTACATTTCCCAAGAAGCACATTGTTATATCCATGTTGTCAACAACTTTCAAATTATGATTTCTAGTGGGGGATCTATGAAATATGGTGGTCAGTGTGAACATGTGAAACTTCAAATGGGTGATTATTCCCTAGAAAATAACATGTTCACCATTGAAATGGGTGGCTATAATATTTCTTTTGGATGCTAAATGGTTGAGAACATTAGGCCCCATCACCATGGATTTCCCACACTCTCAATGGTCTCAAAGCAAGCTCTCCAAAAATAGTTAGCTCCTAGTGTATGAAAGATATCCTAAAAAAGGGTCATTTAGTCATTATTGCATAATTCTATATTATTCAAGCCTTTTAGTATGCAACTCAACCCATTCATCTAGTCTTGAAATTAGTTTCAGAAAAACACCAATAGGTCTTTGAACTTCTCCATTGACTACCACCCTCTAGAACGATCATGATATCCCATTGCTCTTTACTACTCTACCTCCAAATGTGCACCTATATCACCATATTTTTTACCAAAATATTGAAATAAAACATATTGTCCAAGAGCTCTTTGTAGGAGGTGTCATCCATCCAAGTACTAGCACCTACTCCTCTCTGGTCATCATGGTTCTTAAAAACCAAGGTACTTGGCACATGTGCCCCAAATTTTGATATTTTAAAAACTTGATTATGAAA
This sequence comes from Picea glauca, assembly GCA_000966675.3. Taxonomy (NCBI): domain Eukaryota; kingdom Viridiplantae; phylum Streptophyta; class Pinopsida; order Pinales; family Pinaceae; genus Picea; species Picea glauca. The sequence continues at coordinate 173,143 of JZKD02S0812042.1, read as the reverse complement.
GGTAATTTTCCAATATCAATCATTCATGGTCTCTTAAATGAGTTGTGTGGCACTTAGTTCTTCACTAAAGTTGATCTACACTATGATTATCACCAATTTTTCATGAAGGAAGAATATATTCTAAAAACTACTTTCCGCACTCAGAAATGTTATTGCAAGTTTTTGGTGATGCCTTTTAGTCTTTGAAAAGTGTCTTCCACTTTTCAAAGCCCCATGAAAAAAATATTTCAATCTCTTCTACCCCATTTTTTCCTAGTAATATTTGATGACAACTTTATCTACAACAAAACCTAGGTGGCACATGTGGATCAAGTCTTACAACTCCTCTGTAATCCGACCAATTGTTTATTAAATCGTCTAAATGTGCTTTTGGTGTTTCAAAAGTAGAATATTTGGGACATATTTTTAGTGAGAAGTGTGAGTGTATTGATCCTAATAAAATTAAGTTGACAAAATATTGACCTTGCCCCAAGTGTTATATCTTAGTTTGACCCTCTTGAATATTTTGTAATTAAGTACGTTTTTAAATGTTTTCCACATGGATATTTTGTTAACATGTTTTAATTAGCATGATGAAGAGGAAATGCCATGGTGGATAGAAAATATTGGATGCATGTAAATATTTTATTTTTACAAAGTTAATAAAATACCCAGACTGACTAAGTTAGGAGCACCTAAAAGGGATATGATACCACAAGTGGGGAAAGATGAGGTGGTCTAAGGGAATCCTAAATGATTAAAATTCTATGTTACCTTTTTATTAATCTTGTTATAAACCTTTACATTTTTGGAGTCCCCTCTATAGTCAGACTTTGTAATTTTTAAGAGTGGATGAAACCCTATCCTAAACACATGACATCATCACCTTTGTAATTTTTAAGAGTGGATGAAACCCTATCCTAAACACATGACATCATCACCTATATTCTAGGAAACATATTCCCTATATTCATGGAGATTTGTTGCCTACCTTCTTGGAAAATAATTAAAAATGGGAGAAAGACTTATGGCACTATTTTTCCTTAGACTATTCATTCATGGGTAAAAAAATGAATGGGAAAGGAAAGAGAGTTCTTGAGAAAGAAGATTTAATTTTGGATGGAAAAGAACCAAGATTTTCCTATTGGAAATTAGTAGATATCAACCTAGACCTTTCTATGCACATACTAAAGAGCACTGGAGGGAGAATACTTATGAGGGTCAATGGAGCATATAAATAATATCTCCTTATGTTGCATGTGTTAGTATTGTGGGTGCTAGATAACTACTCTATTTGTAATAAACTCAACACTGGATAGAATGAGATCTATGTTGGATCCTAAGGACATCAATATTGACTTTTATATGTACATACTAAAGATAAATGAAGGGAGAATACTTATGAGGGACTGTGGATTAGATAAATAAGATATCCTTTTGTTGTATGTGCATGTATTATGGGTTCCAGGGAGTTGGTTTGTCTTTAGAAATCCATTCAGTAAGAGACTTCATTTAGAAACTCTCTTTCCTAAGATAAATATTTTCCCTAAGTTGTTCTTGTAATACCTCTTCACCATGGTGGTATCATCATTTTTCTAAGGAGTGGCCTATTGTAGAAATATCAAGTGTAACAAAGACTAAGGTTGGGTGGAAAATTGCTTGGAAAATGAAATTTATGCTAACTAATTAATTTCCTGTAGCTTTCAGCGACAAATTACAACCAAATTTAGCTATTGTCTATAACCATAAAATAGATGCATATATAACATGTAAAAAAAACATGAATGCAGTCTAATAACTCATTACAACAACACATAAAATTGTTCTCATACTAAGAGTTAATGCACAACAATTAAACACATAATATAACACAACAACAAGATAAAACATGTATCTTATAAAAATGTTTGTGCAACTAGCTACTTTGGATGGATGTTCCACCCAATTATAGACTTGTTGCTCCAAAACTAAAAAAAAAATCACCCTCGAGCTAAGGCTAGTAATCCATAAAAGAGGGTGGTTTCTCACTATCCATTCACAACTCATAGACTCACACCCCACTGGTATTCTCCTACAACTATCCTGATTTTCCACCAGCTCTCTTCCCCTTGACCTGCCCAACCCAAGGAATGTACCCCTTCACTTTTATCATTGTTTTAGGTGTCATATTCATTTAACAAGGTCTCTCTGGCACAAGTAGCTAGGAATATCTCAGCTGAGAACTAAAAGGATCTTGTTTCTAGGAAAACTAACAACAACAAACACTTGTTGTTACATTGAAACTAGCCTAGGAGTTCACTCTTCATGCCTGACAACCTATATCTTCAATTTCTATATCCAAATACTTTCCAATATGCTCCAATGGGGTGTTGACTCTCTTCAATGAACAACACATGTCTGCTTGTCTATTCCACGGGCCCACCTTGCGATTTTGCCACGTGTCCCTTATGCTTCACTTCGCACTTTGCCACTTCGCTCCCCGAAGTGTTGTCTCCTTTATATCACAACACCCGAAGTGCCGAGATCCCAAACTCCTCGATGTATCTAAGAGCCGAACTGCCAAATTTTGACACCTCGTCTATGCAGTCCCACAACGAAACTTCTCACCCTTTCAGGACTTCACCTTTCGCACCCTAGAGTACCCAACGTTTGGGCTCTCACCTCGCGAACCTCCGAGTTCGCGAGATCTCTAGATCTCTGCTACCTATCCTCCCTAGATGGACAGCTCTGATCCACTCGCCACTTCGCTACTCGCCTTTTGCCACTTCACGAACCTTGATGAAAAACCTTCGACCCTTCAACTCACGAAACCCCGAAATGAGATTTTGTGAGCGATCCAACGACCCTGGCTGAATTGGATCCTACGACCCTGATTTCTTCTGAGCTTACGCATGAGGAAATCTCACCGTAACGTTCCTGCTTCTATGCAAGATCTGACAGCTCTTGTGACTTCATGAATTCTTCTCAAATAATTTCGACCGTCTGTTTCTTCCTGGACAATTCCTGTGAATTTTAACCAAGTATTTCTCCACAGAACTTACCCGCCTGCAATGAAAACTTGCTATGCCTCCTTTCAATGCCTCAAGGCACCAACCTTCTGTGCTTTTCTTCGACAACTGTGAAGACCCTATCCCTCCTGAGCTTTCTCCAACTCCGAATCTTAAAGAAGACTCCCGCACGCACTCCTTGCAGCGAATCCTTCAATTACTTCAAAGAATTGAAGTCCTTCGACTCTACGCACTCCCTACAACAGTAGTCCTTCAACAATTTCTCAGGTTCAAAAAATTTGAGACTTTACTCGGCCTGCGCACACCTTGCACGGCTCCTGTGCTCAACTTTCACTTCTGTGAGAATGAGAAAAATTGTTATCCCTCCTGAGATTTTAGAGATGAACTCTGACTTCTGTCAATGCACTCCTTGCGGACAAACTTCACTGCACTCCTTGTAGGAATTTTACTCACTCAGGCAGAGAAACAATTGAAACTCATTCCTTACTCTCCCTCCCAGATTTCAAACATTTAACAAGAAATCACACACACATGGCATAAACAACAAATGCATGACAGAAGGAGTAAAACATTCATGAGCATAACATTCAACAATGCATACACAGAGAATATACGAGAACCATGAGTCTGAATCAAGGATTTTTTTGTATTAATCCAAAACTTCTGTACATGGAATTCTTCTACACAGCTCTCTGCTTCTTCTCTTCTCTTCTCTATCTTGACGATCATGTTACAATTATACAATGAGGGTGTCTATATCCCGTTTCCCTATTGCACTCTAAAACTGTCTAATCTAGAATTAAATTCTATCTACCTACATTCATTACACATAAAGGCTCCTATCTACTATGGATGAGAGCGGATCGCTCAAGGTCCTTTTACAATAATACAAGCATGCCTCCACTTAATGAGTTCATTAATATTTCAAAACATTTTCAAAAAATGTGCTCGGTGCTTTTCCAACTGTCTCTTATCTCTGTGTTGTCTCGCTGCTGGCTATGCTTGCACGCCCTTGCAATGCTCCTGCATCATACTCCCTCACTTGAAAATTTTCATGGGCTCCTGTCCATGAGATCGTGCATGGTCTGTCCATGCTTCTGGATTTGTTCTTTGTTCTCCCAGCTGGCATCTTCAACTAGATGGCCCTTCCACTTGACCAAGTATTCAAAGTATTTCTTTCGCCTGGTCCTCTTACCAACTCTTTTGTCTAGTATGCACTCCATCTGCGGCTTTTCTACAACTGACATTTGTTTTGTCCACTGAATCTATGGCTATTCACTACCTTCTTCTGCTTCCTCAACTTTATAAGGGTACAAATTCAAGACATTGAATATCGGAGAAATTTCGATCCCATTGGGTAATTCAATCTCATATGCATTCGCCCCAAATTTCTTCAAGACCTTACATGGTATGATTTTATTCATCTTCAGTTTATTATATGTTCCACTCAGGAACCTTTCCTTTCTCAAATGTGCAAGGACGAAGTCACCAACTTTGAACTAAAGTTGTCTCCTATGTTGATCTTCTCTCCGCTTATATTCTTGGCTCGAACTCTGCAATCGTTCCTTCACCTGGCTATGAAGTTCCTTCATCGCCTTTGCAAAATCTTCTGCACTAGCGCTCCTAGTCACAATCTGTTTTGAATCCCTCAGCTCGAAAATTCCTCTTGGCTGTATGGCATAAACAATTTGAAATGGACTCTGTCCTGTGCTCCTATTAAGCGAGTTGTTATAAGCAAACTCCGCCTGTGGTAATATGTTGTCCCACTGACTGTGGTGTTCTGTCACCAAGCTCCTCAGCAAGTCTCCCAAACTCCTATTCATGACTTCTATCTGTCCATCTGTCTGAGGATGATAAGCTGAACTAAACGACAAGTTTGTTCCTAGCTTATTCCATAAGGTTCTCCAGAAGTGTCCTACAAACTTAGTGTCTCGATACGAAACTATTCTCCTTAGTAAGCTGTGAAGTTGAATGACTTCTTTGAAAAACAAGTTTGCAATGTCAGTTGCGTCACTGGTTTTCTGACATGGAATGAAATGTGCCATTTTGGAAAATCTATCCACTACCACAAAGATTGAGTCAAACCCTCTTTGTGTTCTTGGCAACCCCAATATGAAG
>JZKD02S0812042.1:155086-166670 GCA_000966675.3 Picea glauca | reverse complement strand
AAATCCACTTGCATCACATTTTACTTGAAATGTCTTTTGGAAATCAGGCAACACCAGAATTGGTTGTTCCGTAATTTTCCTTTTCAGCAAATTGAATCTTTTCTCAGCCTCTTCCGTCCAGTGAAAAGATTTGTGCCTCTTCTTCACTGTGTCCATCATCGGTGCACTAATTCCACTGAAATTCCTGATGAACTTCCTATAGAAACTAGCCAATCTGTGAAAACTTTGAACTTCAAAGATACTCTTTGATGACGACCAATTCTTAATCACCTCCACCTTATATGGATCCATCCTTAACTTATCTGCAGAAATAACAAACCCCAAATAAATGAGCTCTGTCTTCATGAATGAGGATTTCTTCATGTTTATCAACAACTTCTCTTGCTATAACCTCTTCATCACTGTAGCCAAATGTTTCAGATGCTCTGCCTTTGTTTTACTGAAAATCAGTATGTCATCAAGATACACAATGACAAATTTTCCGATGAAATCCTTCAGGACTTCATTCATCAATCTCATGAAAGTACTCGGTGCATTTGTTAAACTAAACAACATGACAAGCCATTCATATAACCCTTCATTGGTTTTGAATGCTGTCTTCCATTCGTCATCTTCCCTCATGCGGATTTGGTGATAACCACTTTTCAAATCAATCTTTGAAACAAAATTGGCCCCACTCAAGAAATCCATCAGATTATCCATCCTTGGAAATGGAAATCTGTACCTGATGGTTATTTTTTTGATTTCCCTCGAGTCAATACACATCCTCCAGCCTCCATCTTTCTTCGGACTGAGTACTTTCTGAACAACACACAGACTGAAGCTTTCTCTGACCAAACCTTTGTCCAACAAATACTGGACTTGTCTTTTTACCTCTTCATTCTCCTACGGTGTTAATCTCTATGCTTCTTTGTTTGGAAAACTAGCTCCATGTATGAGATCAATTTGATGACTTATACTTCTAATCGATGGCAATGAATGAGGTAGTTCATCCACTACTATGTCAACGAACTCTTCCAACAGTTCCTGAACCTCTTCTGGTAAATCATCTACCCTTGTGTTGGTTAAAACAATCTTTGGCTTCCTGACCACAATGAATTGCGGTTCCTCCTTCTTCTTAACCTTTGTAAGAAGTTCCTTCCCACTCATGAGAAGTACAGTGTTGCTCACTTCCGGTTTTATTTCTTTATCTTTGATCAACAACAACATGTGAGTTCTCCCATTTTTTCTCTAGGGTGTATGTGTTCATTCTCCCATCATGAATCACATTCCTGTCATATTGCCACGATCTACCCAACAATAGATGACAAACATCCATAGGAATAACATCACAGAGTATTTCATCTTTATACCCTCCTATTTTAAACTCAACTAAACATTGCTTAGTGACATTTACCTGATGTCCTTTTTGCAACCACAGAACTCTGTATGGGCTTGAATGATCAATCATCTCCAGCTCTAGTTTTTCTACCATCTCTGTTGAAACGAGATTATCCATACTACCACTGTCTATAATAACTTTACATTTTCATTCTTTGGTTTTGCACGCAGTCCGAAAAAGTTTGTTTCTTTGGACTGAACTCTCCACCTCCTTCTCTGGTGTCAAAAGAGCTTTTCGTATCATCAACGATCTTCCACCTTCAACATCCTCTGCCTCAATATTTTGCCTTTGTTCTTCGGCAATGTGAGTCTCTCCTTCCTTTTTCTTCTTATCTGGACATTCATAAGACTTGTGTCCGACCTTTCCGCACGTGAAGCATTTTATCACTCCACCTCTTCCTCTTCCTCTACCTCTAGTACGAGGAAAAATGTTTTTATCAGCATACTCTCCTCTCTGATCAGCATACTACCTTCTCTGTCCAGCATATTGCCCTTTCTGTGAGCTTCCACCTCTCTCAATCTAAGGTTTCTTCCATTCTTCCTTAGGCTTCTGATTTCTATCTTGGCTGATTTTCCCTTGGCTTGACTTCTGCCTCGGCCTCTTTGACCTTGTTTTCGGCTCAACTTCTCTTCCACCTTTAGAGCCATTTGATAAGCATCTTCCACCATTTGGATGGTCATCATGCTCATCTCATCCTGAATTTTGTATCTTAGGCCATTCATATACCTGGCAACCTTTTCATCATTACTTTCACGATGACCTACTCTGATGTTTAACCTATAGAACTCTTCAGTGTACTCCTTTACTGACATCAACTTCTTTCTCAAATTCTGCATTCTCCGAAACATAGTAATTTGGTAATCCATGGGAATGAACTCCTCTTTCATCTTTGCAATCATCCTGTCCCAACTCTTGATTTTCTGCTTACCTTGGCAGCGTCTGTCAGCTTGCAGTTCATCCCACCACAATGTTGCATGTCCTTTAAGTCTTGTGACAACATGTTTGACCTTCTTGTCTTCTTCGACATATTCATAGTCAAAATATGTGTCCAGAGCTCTAATCCAGTCTAGAAGCTCTTCAACATCCAAGTTTCCCTCATAAACTGGAATGTCCATTTTGGGTCTTGCACTCATTCTTGCAACATCTCTAATCAAGCGTTCATTTGCTGCATCTTCTGCTGCAATTTCTTCTTCTTCATGTCCAACGTCATCTTCGCTTTCGAACTCACTGACATCTCCAATATTAGTTGTGCGCCTTTGTTTTATTTCCACATCCACGAGTCTGGCGCGAATGTCATGCAGATCTCTTTCCACTTCTGGATTCTGCACTTGCCTGCCCCTTCCTTCTGGCATTTCCCTTTCCTCTGGCGGATCGGGTGTTTGCCTGTTTCTTCTCCTCAGCGGCATGGCTGAAATTCCTTCTCGCTTTTCTTGCCTGAAATATACAAACAAGAATCAGGCTATGATACCTGATGGTGCAGACCCACTCGACCCTCAGGTCGAGGATCCGCTTACAGGATCGTTCTTCATTTCCCTTTGAGCCAGATCAACTCTTTCAATTCCCTGCTTGAATCTTTTTTCTTTTGATCCACAGGTCCTTTCGGAATCTTCCCTGGCACGAACGACACTAGGTGCAAGCTCCCCCTTCTCCGCGTGATCATCGACTATAACCAAGGCCTAAACTGAAAGGCGCTTGTCACAACTCGCCTCTCGCAAGTTCATGAGTTGAAACTCTCGACTCTTCCTGTCCAATCCCATAATATCCAAGATCGTGAGACATGTATAACTCCTTCCCTTGTCAGTGCCCTCCACGCGTGACCACTGGCTAGGCTTTCCACTAGAGCTTCTCGCCTTTTGCCACTTCATAAGTCAAAAGGTTGGGCTTCCGTCCCCTTATCTTACGAACCCCCGAGACACAAAAAGTCAACGGGGTGTTGACTCTCTTCAATGAACAATGCATGTCTGCATGTCTATTCCACGGGCCCACCTTGCGATTCTGCCACATGTCCCTTACACTCCACTTCACACTTTTCCACTTCGCTCCCCGAAGTGCTGTCTCCTTTATATCACGACACCCAAAGTGCCAAGATCCCAAACTCCTCGATGTACCTAAGTGCTGAACTGCCAAATTTTGACACGTTGTCTACGCGGTCCCACAAAGAAACTTCTCGCCCTTTTGGGACTTCGCCTTTCGCAACCTAGAGTACCCAACCTTTGGGATCTCACCTCGCGAACCTCTAAGTTCGTGAGATGTCTAGAGCTCTGCCATCTATCCTCCCTGGATGGACGACTCTAATCCACTTGCTACTTCGCTACTCACCTTTCACGACTTTGCGAACCTTGATGCAAAACCTTCGACCCTTCAATTCACGAAACCCTGAAATGAGATTTCATGAGCGATCCAACGGCCCTGGCTGACTTGGATCCTACGACCCTAATTTCTTTTGAGCTTATGCGTGAGGAAAGCTCGTCGTAACGTTCCTACTTCTTTGTAATATCTAACGGCTCTTGTGACTTCGCGAATTCTTCTCAAAGAATTCCGACCATCCGTTTCTTCCTGGACAATTCCTGTGAATTTTAACCAAGTATTTCTCTACGAAACTTACCCGCCTGCAACGCAAACTTGCTATGCCTCCTTTCAATGTCTCAAGGCACCAACCTTCTGTGCTTTTCTTCGACAACTGCGAAGACCCTATCCCTCCTGAGATTTCTCCAACTCCGAATCTCAAAGAAGACTCCCGCACGCAGTCCTTGCGGTGAATCCTTCAATTACTTCAAAGAATTGAAGTCCTTTGACGCTACGCACTCCCTGCAGCAGTAGTCCTTCAACAATTTCTCAGTTTCGCAAACTCTGAGACTTTACTCGGCCTGTGCACACCTTGCACGGCTCCTGTGCTCAACTTGCACTTCTGTGAGAATGAGAACAATTGTTATCCCTCCTGAGCTTTCAGAGATGAACTCTGACTTCTGTCAATGCACTCCTTGTGGACAAACTTCATTGCACTCCTTGTAGGAATTTTACTCACTCAAGCAGAGAAACAATTGAAACTCATTCCTTACTCTCCCTCCCAGATTTCAAACATTTAACAAGAAATCACACACACATGGCATAAAAAACAAATGCATGACAGAAGGAGTAAAATATTCATGAGCATAACATTCAACAATGCATACATAGAGAATATATGAGAACCATGAGTCTGAATCAAGGATTTTTTTGTATTAATCCAGAACTTCTGTACATGGAATTCTTCTACATATCTCTCTACTTCTTCTCTTCTCTTCTCTATCTTGACAATCATGTTACAATTATACAATGAGGGTGTCTATATCCCACTTCCCTCTTGCGCTCTAAAACTGTCTAATCTAGAATTAAATTCTATCTATCTACATTCATTACACATAAAGGCTCCTATCTACTATGGATGAGAGCGGATCACTCAAGGTCTTTTTTCAATAATACAAGCATGCCTCCACTTAATGACTTCATTAATATTTCAAAACATTTTCAAAAAATGTGCTCAGTGCTTTTCCAGCTGTCTCTTATCTCCGCGTTGTCTCATTGCTGGCTATGCTTGCACGCCCTTGCAATGCTCCTACATCACAAGTTCTCTACTTGCTCCTCATGCACCAAAATTCAATGTGTAAAATTGTTGTCGCTACCCATACAAATTTCCTCTCCTTTGTCTTTCTTTCTTGACTCACACACTTTCCCAAGATGATTGTACTCAACCCCCATGTGCCCAATTAATTTTGGATGTGACCACTCACACCCACCCTCTTACATGTATTTAATGATTGGTTTTGGAAACACTCAATCAAAATTTAGAAGGTTCATACATGAACGGCAAATTTAGGGAAAAGGGTTGAATTAATATACATGGGTAATTAACCCTTTGGACCCCCTCTAAGGAATTCTATTAGACACTCCCCTCTCTTGTGGATTAATTCAACCCTCATCTCTGTCCATATACCCTTAGAAGCTGTCATCACATTTTATTATTAACATTCATAAATACAAATCACATATTACATCGCTTGGTCGTAGCCACATATTATATCTACATTAAGTATTAATTAAAATAGGGATTATAGTGAGGATGTTACATTCCCTCTCCCCTCTGATTGTGCATCACCCTCGGTGCACACCATGTCAATTTACATATATGAAAATTTATATCAAAATACTTTAGAAATAAAATTATGCAATTTTACAAATCCAACATCAATTCCAACCACAATATCCTATTCCTCTCAACTCGTTGACCCAAGGAATGCACCATTCGTCTATCAGGGATAACCCAAGGGATGTACCATCCATTTATCAGGATTAACCCAAGGAATGAGCCATCCTTTTATCAGGGTTCCCAGTGTAGTTGGCTAGGACTCTAAGATGTGGTTCTGGAACTCTAGCTACTCAAAATGGAGTCTTGCATTATGTTTTCTTCAAAATTGTCAAAACTTTATGGGTATTCTTCCTGCATGTTTTATTCATGCTCCCATGTAGCATCTTTAGGACTGTATCAGTTCCATTGAACCTTTAGCATCCCTATGGCTTTGTTCCTGAGCACTTTAACTTTTTGATTTAAGACGTGTACTGGTTCCACCAAGAAATCCCCTTCGTGCTCCACCTGGATCACATTCCAATCAATTATGTGGTTAGGGTCAAACACATATTTCTTTAATAGTGACACATGAAATAAATCATGCACTCTCATGGATGCAGGAAATGCTAGCATGTATGCAATTGGCCCTATCTTTTCTAATATTTCAAAAGGTCCACAATATCTCGCTGCCAATTTTGGGCAACTTCCTAATCTTAGTGAACTTATTTTCACCTTAACTTTTAACAACACATGTTATCTCACTTTGAAATATCTAAACACTCTACTATTGTGTGCATAACTTTTATGCCTATCCTGGGAAGCCTTTAAATTATGCTTTATCTTTGACATCTTCTCTTCCATTTCCTTTAAAAAATCTGGCCCAAGAACTACTTTGTATATTGGATTATCCCAACTCATTGATATGTTACACTTTCTGCCATACAATGCTTCAAATGGACTTATTTTCAATTAGGCATGATACCCATTATTGTAGGAAAATTAAACCAAATGAATATAATCTTCCCACTTTGATGGTTGATCCATCACATATCTTCTAAGCATGTCCTCAATTATCTTGTTAGTCCTTTATGTTTTCCCATCTGACTCTAGATGATATGTTGTACTAAGATTCAAATTTGTTCCAGATCATTTGAAAAAACCCTTCCAAAAAATGGAAGTAAACTTTGGATCTCTATCTGAAACTATTGCCTTAGGCACTCCATGTAGCCTGACAACTTATTTCATGTAAATTTATGCAATATTGGTTGCCTTGTGTGTAGTATTTACTGGAATGAAATTCACTTCCTTAGTTAATTTATCCACCACCACCATGATGGAATCAACCACTTGATTATCCTTGCATTTTATATGATTAATTTCAAATTCATACTCACTAAGAAATTCTATCCATCTAGTTTGTCTGGCATTTAATGTTGGCTGACCAAACAAATGATTCAGACCACAATGGTCCGTCCTTAACTAAAATTTCTTACCCATGAGGTAATGTCTCCACATTTTTAATGCATGCACACTTAGTGCTAACTCTAAGTCATATGTAGCATAATTCCTCTCATGCTCTTTTAATTTTTTGGACCCGTGACATACTACATGACCTTTTTTACTAAGGACTCCACCGAGCCATTCCTTGTATGGATCAATGCACATAACAAAATATTCATCCAGATATGCAATATTCAAGATTGGGGCACTTGCCAATATTTCCTTCAATTCGTGAAAGCTCTCTTCACACTTGGAATTCCATTCGAACTTCACTCCCTTCTTTTGCAAAGAAGTGATTGGGCTTGCAATATTCGAAAATCATTTTATGAATCTTCAGTGATAACTAGCAAGACCAATGAATGATCTGATTTATGCCACATTATTTGGCATTGGCCATCCTTTAATGGCCTTTATCTTCTCAAGATCAATTGTTATCCCTTATATTGAAATTATTTGCCCCAAGTAGTGAATATTCTCTTGATAAAAGATGCACTTACTTAGCTTAGCATACAATTTATGCTCTCTTAAAACTTGTAACACCATTCTCAAATGTTTCTCATGTTCCTCTTCTAACTTATATTAGATGATTATATCATCTAGGAACATAATTACAAACTTGTCTAAGTACTCCCTGAACACTCCATTCATTAGGCACATAAATACCGCTGGGGAATTTGATAGTCTAAATGGTACTACCGTGAATTCATAATGACCATATTTTTTCCTAAATGTCGTCTTGCTAATGTCCTCTTCCTTAATCCTCACTTGATGATAACCTGATCTCAAGTCAATCCTAGAAAATATTATTGCACCTTTCAGCTGATCAAATAAGTCATCAATTCTTTGCAAAGGATACTTGTTCTTTATGATGACCTCATTCAACTATCTGAAATCAATACACAACCTCAAGGTTCCATATTTATTCTTCACAAAAAGGATTGGGGCTCCCCAAGGTGAGACACTTGGGCGTATATACCCCTTCTTTAGCAACTCTTCAAGCTACATCTGCAACTCTTTCAATTTTGGCGTGCCCATTTTGTATGGAACCTCCTTACACTAAACCAATAGAGAAATGAATGTCTCTCTTTGGTGTTAATCTTGCGATTTATCTAAAAATGTATTCAAAATCCTTTAAGATTGGATGTTCTTCAATGCTTGCCACTTTATCTTTGGATGCCTCTTCCATATGGGCTGCAAAAATCTGACATCCCTTCTTGACACTCTTTTTCAACTGCATAGTTGAAATCTCTCTAACAACTACAACTCTTGTAATGCCTTGAACCTTGCCTTGTTTCCCATCCTCATCAGGACATGTCATTGTCTTGTTGTAACAGTCTAGTACAACATGGTGTTTTTCCAACCAATCTATGCCAATTAGACAATCATATGAACCCAATGGTATGTTGTTTACATCTACCTTTGTGTTGAGTCCATTCATGTCTATTTGACAATCTTTAACCAACTCATTGATTTTCCTCTTAGCCCCTATGGCTAACTGAACTAACCAAGATTTCTTATGGTTACTCCTTTGCAAGTGAAATATTTCAACAATGTTATCACTTTTGTAACTATGGCTAGCTCCAGAATCAATTAAAATTGCTATGGGATAGTTATCAATCTTACCTTCCACTTCAATAATGGGGGATTGATATTCTGCTTGCTTGTTGTACAAGGCTACATAAATACTTGGAATGTTTCCTCCCATGTATTCCAATATTTAATCCTCTTGAATGTTGTGGAAAGTCCTCATTTTTTCTCCTTTGTGAGGGAAGCCCCTATATAAGTGATTTCTTTCACATCCCCAACATTGTACAGGTTGTTGCCTTGGCCTTTTCCCAAATGGATCTATAGTCTTGTGCTCATTTTGGGTTGATCAACCTTGCTGAATTGATTGGGTGTTGTTCTTGAAAAAGGGTGTATTAAAACCCTTCTGCCTTTGATCCTTTTTACCCTTCATATTTTCATTCCAAGGTTTTTGGAAAACTAGCCTTCCTCTGCTTTGCTCATAAAAATTCCTTGCTCTCTTTATGGTTTCCTCCAAAGTTTTGGGGTTATCATATTGAATATTGTCATTATATAAGGAGGGTAACCCACTTAGAAACCTTTGTATTTTGACCTTCTCATCCTTGATGAAGTAAATATACTTCAACAATTCAAGTAACCTATTTTCATATTCATCCATTTTCATTCTTCCCAACTTGAGCTCAAAGAACTCTTTCATCTTTCTTTCAGAATAATTCTCGAAAACATATTTCTCTTGGAAATATCCTTTGAAATTCCTCCATGAGAGCCTATTCTCATCCATGTTCTTGTCTTTCTTAAGTTGATCCCACCACATGGTTGTATTTCCTTGCAAGTGGTAGGTGGGAATTATAGATTCTACCCATGAGGGGTAATCATGCAGATGGAAATATTTCTTCAATTCCAACAGCCAGGCCTTGGCCTCTTTTTCCTTCCAGTGCTCACCATTGAAAGCCAGTGGATTGATTTTCTAGATTTCACCCTACTATATGTCTGCCTCAAGCATTATCCTTTTCCTCTTGACTGGAGACACACTTGGGTTACTCCTTGGTCCTAAACTTACATGAGTTCTTCTGAAGGATTTCCCTGGAGAATGATGACACCTTCTCATGCTTCTTGACTGCCTATCATTCCCATGATCATCCCTTTTTCTATGGGATATAGATGTTGACACTTGTCTATAACTATCTACTTTATTAGTGCCAGGGTCCTTGTTAACTTTCATATGAAACATGTTTAATCTTTGAAGTATCTCTTCATGATCCTTCGTAATCATTTCATTATTATCTCTATAGCTATGTACTTCCCTATGCTTGCTTCTCACAGCGACATGCTATTTCCTCTCCCTTCTTCCATTTGACCCTGTCCCAACATTACCCATCCTGACATGCAGACCTATTATCTCTTCCTCATGGCTATAATATCCCTGAGCATATTCCATAACTCCATCCCTCATATAAGAATAAAATTTGTTTTCTTGTACCTCTAATTCTGCAAGAAATGTGCATGTAATGATTATTGTTAGAACATGCACACTATAAAACATTTCATCAATTATAATACAAGTTATTTCATCATCAATTTATGAAGGAAATAATGCATAAAAAAAAAAATGTATTCCCTATATACATTCTTCTGTGAAAGAACTTCCCAACAGTTGTACCCATGCCTCAAACTGAGTTCCAAGTGAAAAGTTACAACATTTATATGTTGTCATTTCCACTCTTTTATTGATACATAAATATATTTATTAATTTATGAGAAAACAAATTTCCCAATTCAAAATTATGGGTTGACATATGTCTTCTACTCCTCAATACCTTTCCAACAACTATTCACTTGCTCAAATCCGAGCTTCGAGCTTAAAGTTATGGTCCAGAGAAATTTATGTTGTTTTACCCAATTTATCCATGTATTCTATAGGTGTCTTATTTATATTCATGTGCATTTTTAAGTACCCATATCCCAAATATGAATTCATGGTTATCTTCTATGGATCATGAGCTTTCCATCGACTGCTCCTGTTCCCAAAACATACTTTTGAGCATGGAGTTAAAGTAAATTTGTGTCAAAGTTTTATCCTTACTATTTTAGTTGTAACTTTCTCATATGAGCTATGCTTTGTGAACAATATCATTGAAAAACTCTCCTCGATCTATTTTATTTGAGATATAAAGATAAAGTGTATATTGGTACACTTTTTTCTCATGGGTTTTGATTGGCTAAAAACGTCGTTTATGCCCTCAAAAATGCCCCTCAAGTTAATGACCTTCAAAAACCACAAAATTTCACATAAATTGATTGGTTTACTGCGTTAACAACCTTTACATCTCAGTCGTTGATCTCAAATCAGGTCAAATACGAGTCATTTATTTTCTCTCTATCGGCCATCAACGGTCAATGTTCTCCTTTGGCAGGAACAACACTTTCCCCAAACTGTCGACCCAACCATCGGTCATCGGCCCATTCCCTTATCAACTGATTTTCACACCCTCCAAACCAACTGACCCAATCATCAGTCATTGGTTATTTCTCTTGAAAACCACTCAAAACGCACTGCTAAACTAATCGACCTGACCATTGACCATCGACGATTTCCTTTGGTGAAAAAAAATCCTCACTAATATAGTTGATGTCTGACCATCAACCCATCGACCATTTCCATCGATTGACGAAAAAACTTCCTTAATTTGGTCATCTCAACTGTCAACCATCATCCATCTATGTTGGATGACGTGGAAACTACTGATGTGGCACGACACATCATCTTGAGGTGTCAACTTGGTTGATGTGGCACTACACATGGATGTTGACTTGGCATGACACATCATCCCAAGGTGTCAAATTGGATAACATAACACTACACGTGGATATTGATGTGACATGACATGTGGATGATGATGTGTCATGAAAAATCATCACTCTCTTCCCTTCATCAACCATCGATTGATTTTTTGGTTGTGGAGACTGATTATCTTCTTGATTCATAGGTTTGTTTCAACTGTGCTTAGACCCCATTCACTAATGGGGGTGTGTGTGGGGGATTTCCCCCCCACAACTATCGTTAGGGGGGTCTA
>JZKD02S0812042.1:114243-148541 GCA_000966675.3 Picea glauca | reverse complement strand
TTCTCTTAATGTTTTTCGAGCATAGAAACAAAATTCTAAAGAATCACAAGTAATCACTTACCCTCTTAAGGTCTGATAGACCAATTAGGTCTTAGTGGACGTTAATCATCATCATTATCATCATATATATATAGTAATGCTAATGAGACTTAGCTATAACACCCTTAAGGATCATGTATGCACATGAAAGAGTAATTGTCTTATGCATATAACTTTGTTGAGTGAATTTGTTATTCATAAAGAGAAATATATATGTTTATTAACCTGGGTGCATGTCTATTGATATGAATGCATGAATGAGTTGATTGTGGAACAAGAAATAGTAATTTCTATGTTTTGGGTAATGTCATTGTTACCTAGTTGACCTCATCTTGAAGGTTATGCTTTGTTGTATTTTGAATGCTAGTTTTGAGTGGGTTGTGTGCTACTCTTCAGAATGAGCTAGCATGAATTGTTGATACAGAAAGTGTGAAAGAGTGTTATGTATGACATGATATACAAAATATTTTTTGTTGTTGTTGGTGATACCATATGAAAGAGAGAAACACACTTCTGATTATGCCTTAAAAACTTGTCATTTGAATGATGGTAAACTTTCATAAATAGACCGATCTTAAGTATGAGTTGAAGTATGAATTGTGGCTACATAATTGAAATGATAATGTATATAGGGTGTGTGAATGATTAACAAATTGATTATATTTCATACTAATTGAATTATCTGAGCTATCCTTTTTGTTTTAGTACATTGATTGAAGATATATCTCTACATGCGGAAATGTCAAATTAAGCTAGATATAATTGCTCAAGGAAATAGACTAGCCAAAATAAAAATAAAAAGGAGTAGAATGCAGAGGAAAATATGGAAAAAGGGAAAGCTTCTTTTCACCCTAAAACTCCATTTGTATTATCAAGTGGGGTTATACGTGTTTTGTTTTACAGTAGCACATATAGTTTACCAACAATGAATTAAGTATAGCTACTTTGATTGGCAAAAAATACCATGAAGTAGATTAGTTATATTGTGGATTCCATGCTATGTAGAGGAATCAGAAGGCATAATTATTTGACTCCTCTCTTACTATTATTACATATGCAACAAGTATGGCATGATAATTGAGGTGGTTGTTGATTTTTGGATGACTAGGAATGATTCAATATGTTGATGACATAGCTTCCTAACATAGAAAACCTCATGAAAAGATAAGGATAAGAGGATAATTTTCAAGAGGTTGATGAAGGGATCATGTGAGTTCCCATGAGGCATCAACTAATTAGGTTACATCGAGAGTGTTGATGACAACCATGCAGGTGTGAAAAGTTGTTCATGGTAATAAAGTAGGCGACCTTAAAGGAATTGGGTAAGAATTCCATTAGTCATATTTAATATTTTATTTGATATCTTATTTGATATGGTTATTAATTATGTATGTAAACATGTCTATCATTAACACCTAGTGGGGTATGACAAAAGTAAGAATAATTTGATATGTAAATATTGTTAAAATATTTGTGATGCACTCATGAATTAGTAGAGTGATTGAGTCATGATACTCATGTTATGAATTTTGTATACCATGAGCAACTAAAGTCCATGCAAGATAACCATGCGTGAGGAAATAATGTTTTGGATTTGGGAAAAGATATAACATTGCACACATATCCAATAAGTCTTCCTACTTGTAATTGGTGTTTTGGATTGCAACATATTTGCCAACACTAAAGAGCACTAAAGTATTATATTCCTAGTGTTGTGTTTAGGTGGTGTTGGCAACCAACAATTCCTGACAAAATTTATCATAGTAAAAAGTCATCACCAAGGGATAAAAATTTTATGTACTGCCCCCTTCTCCTTACAAAATTTTTTGTCTTTTGTCTTTGAGGAGGTTCATTGACCTACCTGAGTATAAGAGTTTTTATTTTTTAATATATCGTTTGTTTTTTTTAATTTCATGACTGAAAGCATGAAATTAGAACAAAATTTTGACTTGGGTAATCATCATACAGTTTGTGATTTCTTTGTTTCTTTTACTAAAGGGATTATACCTAAAGGGAATCTATATATTTATAAACCTTAAATTTTGTAAGATAATATTTTTATTTGTTGATCCATTACCATTGATTTATTCACTTTGGGAGATGTAATTGAGTCTTTTCTATGGTTGATTAAATGCTTTTTTACATTTGACATGCTTGATTGCGCAAAACCTTGGGTTAAATTCGAAATATGAATCTTTCTCTTTCCAGTCGTATCACAATATTATCACCCTAGTATAGGATTGACATACCTACATTCCACATCACTCTATTGTCCTGCATAATTCAGACTCGCATTCATTTTTGGAATAGGTAAGCGGTGGTGTTTTGGGTTTAGTGTTCATTGTGAAGATTTGTTTACTATCATGTGCATCCTCTGGTTCTTATCCACTCAAAACTTAAATTTCCAAGTATGATAGCCTCCCGAGTCCTTAGGTATCGGGCCTCTCCCAATTTTACAGACCTCTTCCTACCGCTTGTGTGTTGCAAATCGAAACCTACCTTTCGTCGCCCTTGCCGTGTCTATGTGATAATACCCATGGCTCCCGTGGAAAGAATTGAATCAAATGGTTCACAATCCCTCCTCTCTCAGGACGATGTCGTAGACGATATTGTGGCACATGGTTGGGAAATTTTTATCAGACTGTTTGAGGGTTATAATCTAGCAGTCACATAGGCATTCACTTAGTCGTTTGATGGCCCCAAGGCCAACATTGGGGATCTGCAACTCGAAGTGATCAAGGATTCTATAGCACAAGCTACAAGATTATCCCAGGAGGGAGAACGATGGTTAAAAAATTCCAAAATCGGTGGCGTGCCCTGGAGTTTGATCATGGTCTCTAGGAAATCGAAATTTTTCCCAAAAGGTACATCGATTACTCTCATCAAACCCTGATGGCACGACCTGCTTCTAATTCTTAAGAAATTCATAACTTGTGAGGGTAGGTATGGCTTAGTTTTCTTGTATCCCATCTGCCTGTTGATGGTTTTTCTAGGGTTGAAGTTAAATATGCCTTTCTTTCTGTTTATGAGTCTACAGAAAATGTCTAAACTTTATCAGAAACAAAAATTTAACCCATTGTTGAGCCTTTTTCACCATGGTATTATTCAAATCCTTGTGTTTTCGCATCTATCCAGGACTGGGGACATTGGGAAGATTTCTTGTTAAGAAATAAATTTACCCTACCTGAGAATGCAGTAGAATCACCTCTCCACCACAATGAAAATCCTAGCCCCTGTGTATCCAACCCTGCTATCAAAATCTTGTGTGTTGATCCATGAAAAGACCATGCAACCACAGAACGAAACTCTATTGCTATTCAGAACCCTTTGGGCAAAAAACCACGATATGATTTCATGCCCATAAAATCGTTAGAGGAGGTTATAGATGTGTTAAAGGATAGGGTTTCTTCTGCTCCTAATGTTGAGCCGAATCAGGGTGTTTTGAATAAATCGATTGTCAAGAAAAATCGCAAGCATAAAGAACAAAATCATTCGGATTTAAATTTTACAAACAAGAGACCAAGTAGGCTTATATCCAAAAGTTTGAGAAATCGCTAGCGAGATCATCTGAGATCAATTTCAGTTCCAAGGTCGATGATCACTTATTCGATCATGAGGTCAATGAATTTCTCGATCGAGAAGATATAGATGACTAGTGCCTTGGAAATGAAGCCGGTATTGAATCCATACAATATGATTTCATTTCTGAGCTACCTTTGTTCCTAAAAAATCAAGAAGGCTTCGCTGGTATATGCCACGATTTGAAGCAAGCTACAGGACATACCAAAACACCCTCTGCAAAACACACTATACCTCTAACTACCATAGCACATGTACATTGTGAAAATTGTCTTGACTAGGTTGAATGATACTATATGGATATACCTTATCTCCAAGCATGGTTAAACCATATGACAGCTCGAAACTCCTTGCTTGAAAGGGAAAATGAAGAATTAAAAGCATGTGTTCGATCCAACGCTGACATGGAAAACAAAAGGTTTAAACAAGATGGTAATGTGATTATCAAGAATGCAAAAAATTTCAACGCTATCACTAACTCAGATTTATCAGATGCTTCATTGTCTAGTCTCTGAAACGATACAAATTGTTTTGATTCTCTTTGATTCAATTCTGTTGGAAAAATAAAATAGATAGATTTTATTTTGATTTTGTTGTTAATTTAAGACTAACTACATAATCTCATGATTCTGTAGCCAGTCTATTTGTAAATATTATTTTGTATTGTTATCTAAAATTCAATTATGTTTTATCATTTTCAGGAAAATGACAGTTATGATGCTATTCACAAGGAGAAGAAATCATGGATTATGCGTTGCATAGCTTCATAATTTCTCATTTTGTTTGATAAAACAATGTCATTATGTAATTATGTAATTATTTTTTGATCAAGGACTCCTACAGGAGTGTTCCTTTGTTATTCTATTTTTGAAGAAAACTTATTTTTAGGGATCATCCTCTATCTTGTAGGATAAGAGGTTATTGATCCAAGACATGTTTAAATAGTAGTTGTTGTTTAGTGTTAAGGACAATGTTTTCTGGATTACAGAATGGACATATGACTGTGGAAGTGATATGGTAAAACAATTTGTTGTTGGCTTTAGTCCTTTGTGAATTGTGCAATGCTTCTCTCATTGTATTCTCCTATTACTTCTGTGTTATGATATGTTATTATGGTTGATTTAGATTTAATCTTATCATCATATGATGTTTTCATATCGTTAAGTATTTAAACGTTGTCCATGATCTGTTGATTCAGTTTGCACCTATGATTAATCAATTATTCAATTATCTTTGAGTTTACTTATGTTATTAAATGGTTGATAATATCAATGGCCAGGATTGAAATCTATTTTGTCCTCCGCTATTGATTATATTAAGATCGCAGTATATTAATTGGTTATTTTGTTGTTGTTTTAAATTCACTCCAAATGCATGAAACACTTCCTTGAATTTCTTCAGGAAGATTTATATTTGTCTCTATCATAGGTTTCCTCTTAATACAAGACAAATAGGAGCTCATACAACGCAGGAAAAGGAACTTGGTTTATTATGATTAATCAATTAGAGGTTAGTAGACATGTTGCTTTCTTTTATTCAGAGTTGTTTATATATGAATGAAATGATGATTGCATTAATTATCTTTGACTGTTTTTGTGGCATTGTTTCAATCATATTCGCTTAGTATTATTAGTTTAATATTTTTAAACACTAAAAAGATTTATGTTCTTACTTTATCTTATTTAGAAATACTATTACGAACATTCACTTTCGCAAGATTTCAAGCAAACCTTGTAAACTGTATATAGATTGTTTATAATAATTTGTATATTCACATTTTAGGATAAACATTTGTAATTAGTATATCAATTGGTAGAATCATAGTTTAGATTAGTTTATTTCCTTTTATTGTTTTTAGGACCTTAGTTGGCTAATGAATCCATTAAAATCGTCAGGTCAGATCATACCAAATGACTTGGGTTAATTAGACAACCTCAGTCCAGATCTAACCTTCCAGTTGACGGTGTGTCACCTACGCCCGTCAACTAATGGTGCTAGAAGGATGACCTGGAATGTATTGATGGCACGTGGAGGTCCTAAGACTCCCCCCCACACTCTTACTCCCATCGTAATGTGAATTTTCTTCGATAATAATGTTACACTTGACCCAACTACTACCTCAAACATTACCCCTAACATTCCTATTGAACCAGTGACACCAGTTCCTCAAGGGATTGATGTTCAAGAAATTGTTCGCCAGTCGATCATAAGAACTCAGAGTGATTTATCTCGTATTAGACAACTTGGTAGACAACTTAATCAGCCTTTTGATTTTACAAATCTTCAAGAACAACCTCAAGACACTGGTCTTCCCGAAAACCCTTTAGGTGGTAATATTACCAATCCTGTTAAAGCACTTATCCTTGGTGTTGGTGGATCTGGTATCCCACCATCCCTACTTGATTCTTCTCCATCCTCTTCGGGAGAAGAATCTTCAGATGAAGGCAGTTATTCATCTAAACCATATCAACCTTCGACTCCACCAACCCCCATGGAAAACTAAAATAATCCTACTAGACCTTGGCTCGATCAAGATGTCATGGTTGTACCTAGACCCCAACACCCATTGCCAAAACATCCAGAGAAATGGCTGCCCAAATTTGATCCAGATTCGAAGCAATCAACTAAGGATCACATCAAGAAATTTATGCTAGTTGTTAGAATCTGGAGTGTTGAACACGAAGATGTCGTGTGCAAAATATTCCCTTATACTTTTGAGGGAAATGCCTCAACCTGGTATTTTTCACAGCAACCTCAAACCACTGTCTCCTGGGACAAGTTTGAAACTTGTTTTCTAGAAAAATTTAGAGATCATAAGTCCCCGAAATTTTTAGTAATGGAACTCTCTAGTGTGAAAATGAACCCTAAATAAAAATTTAAAGACTTTAACCAGAGATTCCTAACACTGAAAAACAAAATCCCAGTAGATTCGATGCCTGTAGAAAAATTGATCGTTGCATATTATACTAAGGCCCTGCATAACAACATTGCCATATGGGTTAAAAGGTCCAAAAATAACACATTATTGGAAGCCTTTGAGGAGGCAAGCCAGATTGTGAAAGACATTTTGAGCTTAAAATATAACATAAGTAGTGAGGTTGAAACAACTTCATCTTCTAAAAAGAAAATAGAAATTCTCACTAGGCCTCCTCAAGTTAAAAATCAACAGGAAACATTAGACTTGGAGAGCTTGCAGAAAGATTTACAGAAATTGTCCAATCAGGTCGTTGACTTGAAAATATCCACTGAGGAAGAATCTACAAGTAAAGAAAGTTTCAAACCTCCTTTTAGAAAACCTTTTCCTCCAAACCGACCAAACCTGACCACAGAAGGTCTAAATTTTGAAAGTTTACAGTATGCTTTGTAAACGATATTGGAGGCAAATGAAAATTCTGTTTCTGCTCCTACTAAAAATCATGATGATACAACTGAGGAAGAGAAACCATAAGAGGAAGATTCATCTCCTCCCGTTTTCGGGCCCTTGTCTGACAACAGTTTTCAAGCAAATTTTGAAACTATCCACCCCTACAACACTAGAAGTAAAACACAAAACAAGCCTCCACCCAAAATAAGTAAAAATGTGGTTTCAAAATAGCCAAAGAAAATTGAAACTAGACAAAACTCTGTTGCCCTAGTTTTAGAGTATGATTTAATTGAAGATCTGAAAAAATTAAGGGAAAATATTTTAGTTTTTGAATTGCTGAAATTTCCACTCATCCTACAAAAAATGCTCCAAAGCATTGCTGAAAATCATAAAAAGAATGATGTTATCGGCATGAAATCAACAAAAACTAACTTAAACAAAGCTAAAGATGTCCCAAGTAAAAATTCACCTGAAAATCAAGATAAAAGGGACTCATCAGAAAAAACTGTGGGAAACTTGGATAAATTTGTTTCAGGAACAACCATAAAAAATCATCTGAATTATGTTGTTACTGCACGGAAAAATGTGCCTCCCTTTTTATTAACTCTCGAAACATTTAATAGGAATGTACATAACTGTATGGTTGATTATGGCGCCTCATCAAATGTAATGCCTTTGTCTGTATGCCAGAAAATTAATGCAGAAGTAAAACCTTTTGATTTAAAGATCATTCAGTTAGATCAAACTAATGTCAAGGTCATTGGTGAACTAAAAAATGTGGTGATTAGACTATCATCCAATACCAATGTTCATAAAGTAATCAATATTATTGTTGTTGACATTCCTGAAGTGTATGGTTTGTTTTTGAGTAGAGATTGGTCAGAAAAACTACATGGCTATTTTTCTACAGATTGGTCTCATTTGTGGCTGGCAGAAAATGGACAACCCAACAAAATCAGAATAAGCAGAGAATGTTACCTCAAGTACACTTTGATGGATCTGAACGACCCAAATGAGCCTTTTGTTACTGCTACAAATTCGATTGAAATGCAAAGAACAAATACCTTTTTCGATAATTTCATGACTAAAATTTCCTTTATCACTGACCCAAAACAACAATATGAAGTAACAACCTATACTCAGGCACCAATGTTTCCACGTACACAAAATATTGCTAATGATGCACAAATCTGGTCCTTATAGTTTGATGGATCCAAATCTCGAGAAGGGGCAGGCGTTGGTTGTGTGCTTATCAATCCCACATGTAATACAACATTTATTGCTTGTCAATTAGAGTTTGAATGTACTAACAACACAATAGAGTATGAAGCACTTCTCTAGGGACTAAGGAAGGCACTGGACATGGACGTGCAAAATTAGGTAGTATTTGGTGATTCAAAAATAGTAGTCAAACAGGTAAGAAATGCAATACATTGTTTTTCATCTAAAGAATTACCAAACCAAGGTATGGGGTTTAATGCACAAATTCCTAGCATTCAATATAAATTCCATTCCCAGGATGAGTAATTCAGAAGTTGATTTACTAGACAATGTTGCTTCTAAATTGTTGTCTGCTGAAGGTATTTATCCTGACACGTTTTCGGTCGAATTGTTATTTAGGCCATCGATTCCCAACAACATCACAAACTGGCGAGTATTTGATGATGATCAACAGATCATAATTTTTTTTCATATGGAATACACCTTCCAAGATGCAGTTATCGACAAAAACACTCATGATGAAAACCTCCGAGACTTCATGGTAATATCTGATCCTCGATTTGCAGAATCATTGCAAGAGTTGGTAAACTCTATCCCCAAATCTGTTATTAGATTAGAAAATTTTTATGACCTACATGACAAATTTAGAGGGGTAGTAAATTGCAAAACGAACAGTTCCTCTTTGTTGTACGAAACTGTCAACTTAGGAACACAAGATCATCCTCAAAATATAGATTTGGGAAAAGGGTGCTCTGAACAGGAAAAATCATATTTTATAAAATTATTCAAGGAATTTAAAGATGTATTTGCTTGGACGTACGATGATCTAATTTTTTTTGACCCAAACATCATACAACATGTAATTCCTATGAAACCCTAAACCCAACCATTTCAACAAAAGTTGAGTAAAATGCATCCTAAGCTAGAACCTACTGTAAAAAAGGAACTTAATAAATTAATCACTGCCAAGATCATATTTCTAGTACGACACACCCAATGGGTGTCTAACTTAGTCCCTATAAGGAATAAGAGTGGAGAAATTCGACTATGTGTCGATTTTCAAAATTTAAACCGAGCCTTTGATAAAGACAACTACCCTGTTCCTCCAATGGAACAAATTCTTCAACAAGTATATGGTGTTGAAAGACTATATTTATTATATGGTTTCTTAGGATACAATCAGGTACTCATGTCTTCGTCAGACCAGCTTAAAACCACCTTTCGTACTCCGTGGGGCACCTATGCCTACATGAAAATGCCTTTCAGATTGATAAATGTCCGTGCCACTTTCCAGAGGGAAATGGACATTGCCTTCTGTGGCCTCATCAACTAGTCAATGGTGGTCTATATAAACGATGTCACTGTCTTTTCCAAAAACAAGAAAGACCACATATCTCATCTTAGGGCTGTGTTAGAATGATGTCGCAAGTTCGACATTTCCCTCAATCCTAAAAGATAAGTCTTTCCAGTAGAACAAGGTAAGTTTCTTGGGTTTATATTTTATAAAGACGAAATGATAATTGACCCTAAGAGAACCCAAGCCATTACTGACCTTCCCCCACCTTCTTCCAAAAATTCCATGCAATCCTTTTTGGGAAAAATTAATTTTGTCAGACGATTTGTTTTGAGCTTTTCAGAGATGGTCAGACCTCTACAAAATCTAATAAAGAATGATGTCCAGTACAAATGGGGATCACGGGAAAATCAATCTTTCAACTCTATTAGAAAATCCATAATAGAAGCACCTTCCTTGATGAGCCCGGATTTTTCTCAGGATTTCACTCTATACACTTTTGCATCTGACAGATCCTATGTTGTTGTGATTACACAGAAAAATGATGAAAGCAATGAGATACCCATTTCTTTCATGAGATCTACTTTTAAATGAGAAGAACTTAATTACCCTGTGGTATATCAATAGGCTTATGCTATTTTTAAAGAAGTCAAACACTTCAGGTCTTACCTGTTGAAATCCAGGACCAAAGTTGTTCCTTACCCCGTTGTAAGAAATTTGTTAGTGCAAAAAGATCTGGGTGAGAAAAGGGAAAATTGGATGACATCATTCCAGGAATATGATCTTGAAATAACCCCTTCCCATATTTTTAGAGGTCAAGGCCTTTGTAAACTAGTGGTTGATTCGGTTGAGGAATTAGAAAGTCAAATAAATACATCCACTGTAAATCAACATTACGAAAAACAAATTAGTTGTGCACAAACTACACCCAATTCATGGTATGAGAATATCATATTTTATTTGTTGCATAGAACTGCTCCTCGTAATCTCGATCCAAAAAACAGAAGAGCACTAAGTATTAAATCTATATCTTTCTAATTAATCAATGATATGTTATTTTGAAAGAATTTTGATGGTGTTTTTCTGCGTTGTTTGGAAAAGGAGGAATCTGAAAGGGTGTTCGTTGAACTTCATTTTGGTGATGCCAATGGTCATTTTGGTGGAAATACCAATCCTCACAAAGTAGTAAGGGTTGGATACTACTGGATGACCCTATTTAAAGATGCTCATAATTTGTCCTACAAGTGTATAATCTGCCAAAAGGTTGCAGGGCGGGTGAAAAAAACAGTCTTTCCTTTACAGCTTGTTACTGTAGACACACCTTTTCAGCAGTGGGGTCTAGATATTATAGGACCGATCAATCCCCATTCCTTGTAGCAAAACAAATATATTCTCACACCAACAAACTATTTCACGATATGGTATGAAACTTTATCGTTAAAAGTGGTCAATACGAATTAGGTAGTGTCATTTCTGAACTCTCATGTTATCACTCAATTTGGAATTCCCGAATGTCTGGTTTTTTACAATGCTTCTTAATTTTCTTCCCTAGATATGAATGTTTTTTCTCTGGAAGAAGGGATTAAATTGAAGTTCTCTTCTATCTATTACCTTCAAGGGAACGGTCTAGCCGAGTCGACCAATAAGAATCTAATCAAGATTATAAAAATGATAGTATCAGAAAACCACAAGAATTGGCACAATGCACTTTACAAAGAACTTTGGGCCAATAGGGTAACTCCAAAAGACTCCATTGGTAATTCTCCTTTCTTCCTCGTTTATGGAAGAGAATCCATCCTCCCCCCACATGTCTTGCTTCCTTCTTTGCAATTATCGCAGAAATTTAAAGAAGAGGAGTTTCGTCCTCTAGAAAACTGGATAAA
The DNA here is from genome assembly GCA_000966675.3 of Picea glauca. NCBI lineage: Eukaryota > Viridiplantae > Streptophyta > Pinopsida > Pinales > Pinaceae > Picea > Picea glauca. Next base: position 137,161 of record JZKD02S0812042.1, on the reverse strand, counting down.
TGCTTTATTAAAATTAGAAGAGGTAAGAACACAAGCAAAACAAAAACTTGACCACCACCAACAAATTGTGAAGAGTTGGTTCAATACAAGTTCATCCTCTGAAAGGAATTTTGATGTTGTGGATTTGGTTCTCAAGTAGGACAAAGCGCATGAGGGTAAGGGAGAACATACCAAGTTCCAAAACCTGTGGATGGGACCGTTTGTAATTTCTGAAAAATTGGGTCCTAGTTATTTTTGCCTGCATAACTTGGAGGGACAACCAAACACTTTCCCAATGAATGGACAAGATCTCAAGAAATATTTCGCTTGATGATTTTAGATCCACCCTTTTGTGAATATTTTTAATTTTCTTTTCTGTTTTTTATTTTGGTTCTTTTCATTTTGTTTGATTTTGATTTGTTTTCTAGATGATTATTTATGGACCATCATTCATTGTTGAATGGAATCGGATTTTTTATTCATTAGCAACAATTGATAAAAGTTCAAGCACTTGAACAGTAATTGCTAAACTCAAATCAACGGAAGTAAGTTTCTGTCCAGTTATTGTTTCTGGTTTCTCATTAAAATCACAGGAAAACACGATTATCCTTTAAAAGATTCTAACGTCGTCCCTGTTTTAATGAGAACAAATCAATGTGATTCCCCATCCCAGAGATGATTTCTTAATAGAAATCTAATTGTTCAAATCATGATGGAAGTCATCAGAAAAGAAAAACAATTCTTAAATGATTAATCCTTTCATTGCCAGACTATGAGATCTTTAGTATCACCCCGCTCTCTTAATATCATGAAGTTTCTGGAAATTTCTAAACAAATTTTAGAGAGTTGGAATCATTGCAATGTGTGGGAATTGTGTGTAAACTCATTGGGACACTGAACATGTCTGCTGGAAGTGGGAAAATGCACACATGATACCAGGACAACTTCGTCGGGGTACTAAACAGGCCTGCCGACAACGAAGCAATGTCAGGTTTCGAAGATCCTCAGGTATGTTTTTAAATTGATCAGGTGTCAAGATAATTTTATCATAAATGGACGACTCTTGGACAGGATAGAGGTACCAGAGTGGGTTAAATGACATCCCTGTCGAGGCTATGGATTCCTGCTGGCAAAAGTGGCCATGTCAATGGTATTGGAGTCATCTGTATAAACATTGTTACCCCTATGATCAAAACGAGATAACAAATTACAAGTTTTGGACAGAAATGCATCCAATACTATGAATATGTTATTTTTTCTGAGTTATTGTCGAAATGATTGATATGTCTTTAACTATCTCTAAAATTTATTACTAAGTTTTTTCCGAGTTTTTTCATTTTTAATCTATCGTTTGTTTTGTTTAATTTCATGACTGAAAGCATGAAATTAGAATTTTTTTTTGTCTTGGGTAATAATCATACAGTTTGTGATTTCTTTGTTTCTTTTACTAAATGGATTATACCTAAAGGGCATCTATATGTTTATAAACCTTAAAGTTTGTAAGCTAATCTTTTTATTTGTTGATCCATTACCATTGATTTATTCACTTTGGGAGATATAATTTTTATCAGATTGTTTGAGGGTTATAACCTAGCAGTTGCACAAGCATTCACTCAGTCGTTTGATGGCTCCAAGGCCATCACTGGGGATCTGTACTTTGAAGTGACCGAGGATTCTATAGAAAAAGCTACAGGATTATCCCAGGATGGAGAACGATGGTTAAAAAATGCCAAAATCAATGGCGTGCCCTGGATTTTGGTCATGGTCTTTAGGAAATCGAAATGCTACCCAAAAGGTACACTGATTACTTTTATCAAACCCCGATGGTACGACCTACTTCTAATTCTTAAGAAATTCATAACTTGTGAGGGTAGGTATGGCTTAGTTTTCTTGTATAACATCCGCCTGCTGATTATTTTTCTAGGGTTCAAGTTAAATATGCATTTCTATATGTTTATGAGTCTGCAGAAAATGTCTAAACTTTATCAGAAAAAAAAATTTAACCCATTATCAATCCTTTTTCACCATGGTCTTATTTGGATCCTTGTGTTTTCGCATGTATCCATGACTGGGGATACTTGAGAAGATTTCTTGTTAAGATATAAATTTACCCTACTTGAGAACACAGTAGAATCGCCTCTCCATGTCAATGAAAACCCCAGCCCCTGTATATCCAACCCTGCTATCAAACACTTGTGTGTTGATCCACGAGAATACCATGCGACCACAGAATGGAACTCTGTTTCTATTCAAAACACTTTGGGAAAAAAAACATGATATGATTTCATGCCCATAAAATCATTAGAGGAGGTTATATATGTGTTAAAGGATAGGGTTTCTTCTTCTCTTACTATTGTGATGACTCAGGGTGTTTTTTACAAATTAATTGTCAAGAAAAATAACAAGCATAAGGAACAAAATAATTTGGATTTAAATTTTACAAACAAGAGACCAGGTAGGCTTATATCCAGAAGTTTGAGAAATCGCCAGCGAGATCATATGAGCTCGATCTTAATGATCGAGGTTGATGATCACTTGTCTGATGATGAGGTCAATGAATTTCTCGCCCGAGAAGATATACATGACCAGTTCCTTCGAAATGAAACTGGTATTGAAGCCATACAATATGATTTCATTTCTGAGCTACCTTCGTTCCTAAAATATCAAGAAGGCTTCGCTGGTATATGCCACGATTTGAAGCAAGCTACAGGACAGACCAAAACGCCCTCTGCCAAACACATCCAACCTCTACCTACCATAGCACATGTACACTGTGAAAATTGTCTTGATTGGGTTGAACGACACTACAGGGATATGCCTTATCTCCAATCATGGTTAAACCTTATGACAACTCAAAACTCCTTGCTTGAAAGGGAAAATGAAGAATTAAAAGCATGCGTTCGATCCAACGCTGACATGGAAAACAAAAGGTTTAAACAAGCTGGTAATGTGATATCAAGAACACAACAAATTTAAACGCTATCATTAACTCAGACTTATCAGATGCTTCATTGTCTAATCTCTGAAACAGTAAAAATTGTTTTGATTCTCTTTGATTTAATTTTGTTGGAAAAATAAAATAGATAGATTTTATTTTGATTTTGTTGTTAATTTAAGACTAGCTACAAAATCTCACGATTTTGTAGCCAGTCTATTTGTAAATGTTAGTTTGTATTGTTATCTAAAATTCAATTTTTCTTTATAATTTTCAGGAAAACAACAGTTATGATGCTATTCACAATGAGAAGAAATCATGGATTATGCATAAAACATAAAACAATGTCATTATGTAATTATTTTTTGATCAAGGACCCCTATAGGAGCATTCCTTTGTTATTATATTTTTGAAGCAAACTTATTTTTAGGGATCATCCTCTATCTTGTATGATAGGAGGTTACTAATCCAAGACATGTGTAAATAGTAGTTATTGTTTAGTGTTAAGGACAACTTTTTCTGGATTACAAAATGGACATATGATTGTGGAAGTGATATGGGAAAACAATTTGTTGTTGGATTTAGTCCTGTGTGAATTCTGCAATGCTTCTCTCATTGTATTCTCCTATTACTTCTGTGTTATGAGATATTATTATGGTTGATTTAGATTTAGTCTTGTCATCATATGATGTTTTCATATCTTTAAATATTTAAACGTTGTCCATGATCTATTGATTCAGTTTGCACCTTTGATTAATCAATTATTGAATTATCTTTGAGTTTACTTATGTTATTAAATGGTTGATAATATCAATGTCGAGGATTGAAATTTCTTTCATCCTCCGCTATTGATTATCTTAAGATTGCAGGATATTAATTGGTTATTTTTTGTTGTTTTAAATTCACTCCAAATGCATGAAACACTTCCTTGAATTTCTTCAACAAGATTTATATTTGTCTCTGTCATAAGCTTCCTCTTAATACAAGACAAACAAGACCTCATACAACGTAAGAAAGGGAACTTGGTTTATTATGATCAATCAGTTAGAGGTTAGTAGACACATTGCTTTCTTTTATTCAGAGTTGTTTATATATTAATGAAATGATGATTGCATTAATTAGCTTTGACTATTTTTGTGTCATTGTTTCAATCATATTCGCTTAATTTTATTAGTTTAATATTTTTAAACACTAAAAAGATTTTTGTTCTTAATTTATCTTATTTAGCAATACTATTATGAACATTCATTTTCGCAAGATTTCAAACAAACCTTGTAAACTGTAAATAGATTATTTATAATCATTTGTATATTCACATTTTAGGATAAACATTTGTAATTAGTATATCAATTGGTAGAATCATAGTTTAGATTAGTTTATTTCCTTTTATTGTTTTTAGTACCTTAGTTGGCTAACAGAGCCATTAAACCCGTCGAGTCAGATCATACCAAATGACTTGGGTTATTTAGACAACTCTAGTCTAGATCTAACCTTTTAGTTGACGGTGTGTCACCTATGCCCGTCAACAGGTGGAGAAGAAAGGAATTCAAATGGTCGAATAAGTAATAGGTAAGTTTCTGGACGATGTGTAGAGGTGTTGGTTGAGTACTCCAACTTATCTTGGTAAAACACATGAGTTTGAATTATGGTAATTTTGACTCAATGTGAGGATGCATAGAGTGAATATGCATATATGAACTATGATAACATACATATAATGATCCTACAAATATGAATTATGTTGGTACATATGCTTGATGCATTGAGTGGATCCATGCTTGTAATGTATTTATAATAAATAACAGTTTTGTTTCAATTCAAGTGACGTACCAATGAAAGTGATTGAATTATTAAGTGTGTTATAACTCTAAGATTATTTCATGGGATGTTGCAAATACTACAATGAAATAATTACATGCATGAATACTCACAATTTTTTGGTTGATTGAAAGTTCAGACTGAAGGTATAATGGTATTCAATATGGAAATTATTAAGTCCATAATGAATATTGGGTGCTACCACATGAAAGAGACAAACCTTATGAGAAGAATCTCATACTTATGAAATCTGATTTATGTACAAAACATATTTGAAAAAAAATATTTCTAATTGAAATTATTATGATGACATCTCATGGAAACTATAGGTATATTATATAGGTGAGATGATGGATATGTCTAGGAAGGGTAGATGATGGTTGTTGAAGTTGAAAAGCATGGAAAAAATCCCACTGTAGTGACACTAGAACCCTATGATATTCCTTGATCGCCATTGTGATATGCTATGTTATGTTAGATCAAGCCAATGAGATTCCTTGGAAGTAAGGCTCTATAAGTATATGTACCTTTCCTTTGAAAGGAAGCCTTGGAAAATGATGGATCGCCTGAGGGACTGTGTAGTAGAGAAGGGGATTCCAAAGCCTAGAGGGTGAGTGACTGCAAGGAAGAGGGGACTTAAATGAATATGTTGTGGGATATTCATTTTACATGCTAGATGGGATTGTTGTATCCCTGGTTTTAATCCCCACAAATTATAATGTAATTTAGAAAATGTGATTTAGGTTGGTGAGCTAATATGTTGGGTCGAAGAGCCCGTATTGATTAATATGGTTGAGGTCTGAATACATATTTTGTACATTGAAATAAATAATAAAATTAAATTTTCGGTTGTGATACGAGAGGGATGGTAAGGATGGGGGGCTATGATTCCACAAGAGAGGTGAATAAAGGGGGTCCAAGTAGAAAAACTATGTCATTTTCCCAATTTAATGTGTCATTACCATCTAATCCTACATTTGACTTATTAGACACTCAATCATTGAATTCATGTAAGAGGTTGGGTGAGGGATTCAACTTACCTAGTTATGACATGATGGATTGTGTACAAGAAATCATTTTGGGGGAAGAGTGGGAATCAAGAAAGCATTGGAGAAGAAGGAAATTTTAGGAAGAGGGGACATTTTTGTAGGCTAATTTTCAAGAGCAAGAGGATAACTAGGTGCTAGAAAAGAGTAGAGAACAACCATGAGAAGGATAATTTTTGTGCCAAGGGCAAGACAATATGCCTATAATTGATATTTCATGTTGAGGAAATGGCTCAAGAGCCTTGAGAAGGATGTTGTGAGAAATATTGAAGCATTTGAGAGTTCCTAGAGTCCCCAATTATGATATTTCCTAGCCAACCATGCACTGGAGCCTTGGAGGGAAGTGGGAAGGCTTGAGGGACTATTTGGAAGAGAAGGGGGATCCCATTCCTTGGGATATGCAGGTTGATGGGAAGAGAGTTGGTGGATTGGAACTATTGTTGGAGTAGAACTTGGGTTTTGGGATATTGATTGTGAAGAGTGGACAACCAATAGAGATAGACCTACTTGTGGACTCATAGCCTCAATTTGGGGGTGGCTTGTTATTGAGATCTGGAAAAAAAATACTATGGCTAAGAGGAACGTCCCTTGTATGAAGCCAGACAATTCTTCATAAATAGATAAGAAAATTATGTTCTATTTTGTTATGTTAATTTCGCTATGTAAAGATGAATACTAAAATGCTACATTTTATTAATTAAACATATTCATGAATTTTTATTATGATGTTACATGCATGAGTAATTTAGAATGCTACTTACTGTTAATTTTATTTGCATGGAACATTTAAATTCATTTTTAACATAAGGGTATTTTACAGTTAGTATTAGACCAAATTATCTTTTCTTATTGGTAATGGTTATGTTACATAGTGGTATCATAGCTTCTAGTTCAACATCAGATCCATATGGGCCAAACCCCAGTGTGAATTTGGTAAATTCGTTGTTGTAGAGTTTTCATCTATGACGAATTTGGGGAAATTTGTGAAACTAGAGTGAAATCCGAAAATTTCTCAGCACATTCAGGTCGAATTTGCACCCATAATGGTTGAGGACATGATCAATGGAATTGATCTGCAAGTTACAAAGTTAAATTTGGATTGGAAGGTAGAATTTTGTGTTTTCATGGTGACTAAAGAGTTAGTAAAATCAACGACCCAGGTCGCACTCAAATTGGAGATCAATGACTGAGATTCATTTTGGATCAGTGAAAATTTCATGTTCACCAAAGAAACTTTTGGAAAGATTATTAATTTTTCAAAAAAATATTATATATTTTTTAGGATTTTTGAAAACTTTTGTACCGATGATGACGTGGACCATAGCCATAATGTGGACTGACATGGTCCATAGTGTTAGTTCTATGGTGGCAGAAAGAAAGAATCATATAATCTATTTTTATGGATTAATGGCCGAGAATGCATTTGATTTTGAGATCGATGGCCTAGATTCATACTAGATTTGGTCAAAAACTTCTAAGTTCCAGAGTTCGGTGAAATCTTATGAAGTAGTGATCATTTTAAAAATCATAAATCATCGATGGAGTGATCGCAGTTCGTTGAAATATTATGAAGTAGTGACCTTTTTGAAAATTGGCGATCATTGATGGAGTGATCAAAGTTCAACGAAATTCTGCGAAGTAAGGAATTTGTTGACCGTCGGTGCAAAGGAAAATAGTCGATCATTGATGGAGAAATTGGAGTTTAGATAAATTCTATGAAGTAAGGAAATCAACTATCACTGATGTAGGGTTTTAGTGATCATCGACAAATTTTTCGAGGTTCGACAAAATCCTATGAAGAAGTGACATTTTTTGTAGATCGTCTATTGAAGAAATAAGTCAATCATTGATGGAGGAAATAAGTTGATTGTCGATGGAGAGAAAGGAGGATGATGACATGGAAAATTTAGGAGATGATAGGTGGACATCAATAGCTACGTTCCATGCCATGTATCCAAGTTTCCACATGAGAAAAATGATAGTTTTTATAATTAAAAAAGTCTAGAGCCAAAAACTTATTTTGGCCATAACATGATAATTTCAAATCAGATTCAGATGAAATTTAAGGGGTATGTTCATAGTGAATAGGACTACAAGAATTCCAGTAAGGGCCCCTGACTAATTTTGCTTCAAATTTTCGCAAAATACAAATTTGTGGGTTTTGAAGATCATGGTCGTGCTTAATGATCGAGACCCATATTAAGGTGAAATTTTTACAGATAGCTCAAAAAGAAGGCATGAATATACCCATTTGAAATTATAGAAAAAATCAAAAGGGTTTGGAGTGGAGATGCTGAAACAAGGAAATCCACTATTCCTAGGAATTGTTTGGGAGTTTTTGAAGTATTCAGGGGAGGAAAGGAACCTCATATCACCAATCCAGAAAATTATATTTAGTCAAAATTTTATTTACTCATCAATTCATACAACTTTGTCTTGAGGGTTTTTTGGCCAATTTTTCTCTGTTTGGGAGATATCCATTTTTGGATGAAAAAATGTTTGGAGGAAATGAAAAAGGACAAAATTGTCAAATATAAATTGATGCATAATTTGGATGGTAAATTGGATCCTAAATATAAGACTTGATGTGTATTCAAAATCAGGAATACTATTAGAGACTAATATAAAAGGTTTCTTAGTTCTCTCTAGATTTATTTCTACAAGAGGAAGAAGTTAGCCTTTGAGAATTATGGTACCAATGAAACATGTGCAAAAAGGGCCAAACTGTTGATTCCAGGAAGTCATAACTTTTATATATGAAATAAGAACAAGGCACGAGTATAATCATTATAAAGGTATTCTAGAGGATAACATGAAAGAAGGATTTAGTTCTCTTAGGAAATATCTAGTCATTTTATAGAATCGCGAGAAAAAGTGCAATGGGACTCTATGAACCATGCAATTGCTCAATGTAAATTTTTTCCAAACAATATTAATTTTGGGAAAAAAAAAACATTTCCATATTTTAGAGGCACATGCCAAAGGTGAGTCTTGGTTCAAAAATAGTGTTGATACCCATGATAGTTCCTATGCAAAAGTATAGAGGAACATTTGGAAATGCAACAACCTGGTAACAAAAAAAGGGGTTGAGATTTGATAACATGGTATTGTTGAGGAGATGAGGATCGCTCAAGTAGAGAGTGTTGTGTCAAGGAATTTCTAACAATTAAATCAAATGATATAAATGAAGAAAGTGTGGGTTTGTTGCATATTATATTTCCAATTGGATGGGAAGTAGGGTAGAGCTTGTAGAAGTTGTCTGAAACAATAAAGAGATTTCATAGGGAAGTGTAAAGCTACATGAAAGGTAATGAAAAGTGGATAAAGTGCTTAGGAAGACCAGAGAAAAAAAATTAGTATTCAGCTACTGCAAATCGTGAATGGCTTGCAAAGGCATATCAACAAGGATTCTCACATAAAACATGAAGCTAACAAGTGAATAATGGCATTAATGGGAATGCAATGGCATAGTAAGCCTCCATATCCTTGAAGGTAGAAACAATGATGACAATAGAGTTTGTTGCAAAAGAGAACAAGGATCTCATAAGGTGGGGAGAGGTGTGAGCCATAGGGATGGGTAAACCACCTCTAGGGACTAGTATAGGAGGGCTTAGAAGGATTACTAGTTATGAATTGGAAACTAAGGCTAAAGTATTCAAAACAATTAAGTCACTTCTATTATCAGAGTGCACAATGAAATTAGGGCATATGTACAAAGAATTCAAGGGATGTAATAATAAAGGACCATTCACTTAAAAGTTACAATGGATAAATATAGCACTCCATCAAGAGAAATTGGCATTGAGCATACAAGTAGGGTTTCACATTGAATCACTCAATGAAGTGAAGAGAAGAATTTAAAAAAAATGAGCAAATACAATGTAGAACTAGAGGTAATGGCAAGCGATGCCATAATGTTAATAGGTAAGCTATCTGGAAGATATTGCAACATTAAGAAGATGGAATGATGTAAACTACATCATTCCAATATGCTAAAAGGTTTCGGCAAGGTAAGCTTGGAACATGGATTCCTAAGTAGAGGCAGCTTCCAATGGGACACATTGGATGGAAATGGAGAATGGTCGAGTGGGACTTGGCAAGAAAATGTTCAAATGAAGGAGTGGTAGGGAAAAATGTGCAGAATGACATTGCACAAGGTTGTAGGAATCCAAAAGGATTCAAGAACATCTACATGGAGCACAAGAAGCTGAAACATATATGCACTAGAGTGCATACTAGAAGTGATGCATGATGTATAAAATGAAGATAGAATGCATGTGCATTAGTAGGCACGATGCGATTGAATTCTTGATGCATATTGATGTGCATATGGAGAGATTATATACTAAGAGTATTTTGTTTTTATACATGTGAAATAATGATGTTATGATAATTGCATATGACTACCGATGGATTGTGTAACCAAGAAAATGTTTATAGCATGGTTGAAGAGGTTGATGCCACTACATATGAAAGCCATCTATAAAAACACAAATGAGGATGGTAAGAATGTTGATCAAGAGGTTGGTGAAGGGAGCATATGAGCTTCTACAAATACCAGTTGATCAGGTAGCACCAAGTAAATTGATAACAACCATGTAGGTATGCATTTGGATTGCTTATGATGCATGAATGTTGAAGGAAATTAAGGTAAGAGTTCTCTTAGCTAAATTTCAATATTTGGAATAATGAATATTATGAGCATGATGCTCCAATAGATGTGGTAAAGGTGGAGGGCCTTGAGTATACAAATGTTGTTTAATGCTTGAATGAAATTATATGAGATTTAATTTCATATTATGTTATGTTGGTTATGAGATCATAACCAAGTCAATATAGGAGACATACTCATGCTATAACAATGAATGCTAATAGAGATAGTCGTGTTTCAGGCCATGTTGTGGTTGGATATGGAAGGGTTATAGTTCCATACAAGTGTTCAATGGTATAACATTGTATAATTTATGTTTGGACTACAACCTCTTTGTTGACACTTAAGAGTACTAAAGGATTATATTCATAGTGTTGTGTATGGGTTGAATAAGAAGGTATCTAAATGATCAAACAAGTAAATGGGGAAGAGTTTGGATGACCTGTCAAGGTCTTGGATATACCTTCCAACTCACCATGGTGGAAAACATGACATAGATATGTGGTATTTCGAAGTCAATGGAAGGATGCATTGTGTAGGTGTGGCCATGGGTATTGACACACCGATTTATTTATTGGTAATGTTTGATTTCATTATATCTTGGTATGATAAATAATGCATATACATGGATGATATTTCATTCCATTTAATATGAATAATAGTTGGGAGTGATTGAATTGTTGGTAAGATACGATTACGATATCATTTCATGATCTTTCATAAAGGTCCAATAAAAGAATAATATGCATATATAATAACAATTTTTTGGCTAGTCAACTCCCAATAGAGTGATCGGTTTTGATGGGCCTCGTTCTACATGGAGACCCAGGTTTCAAACTCGTCGATGTTGGGAGGAGACACCAAAAAATCCATTCATAATAAGGGTTGGTGTGGCCCTGGCTGGGTGCAATCCCCAGGTGATTTTGATGGCTTAGATTCCCCTAGGTCACAGTTTCTCATTCACATACTAGTCATGTAGGTCACAAACACACTAGCAAAAAAAAAAAAAGCAATTTGTTTGGCTAAATGAAAATTTGAGGAAATATTGCAAGTAGAATGATCTCAGGTATGGAAATGGTGTAAGCCCATGAGGGAAACCAATACCTATTATTGCAAGAGGAAAACAACTATGAGAAGGAACCTCATATTGGGAAATTTGAATTTCTTTATGAAACCAATTTGAATTAATAAGTGAAATTTTTATGATGACATCTCATGATGACTATATGCATGTGATACATATTAGATGAAGGCTATTGAAGTTGAAATCTCAGGAATAATACTACTATTAGGGAACTGGAACCCTATGATTTACACAAGCTATAGACTATCGGTGGGAGTCCGGTAGTAAGTTGGTGCTCTCCTTGCATGAGAACACCTGGAAAATGATGGATCATGTGAGGGACTATGTAGCAGAGAAGAGATATCTAAGCCTGGAGGGTGAGTATAGAAAGGAAGGGAAAACATAATTATGCATATGGCATGGTGTCTGGAATCATGAGGGTGTGTCGAGAAAGAACAAAGAGTTGAATTCATGCATGTAGCAACTTGTGAAGCACAAGATAGCCATATAAAGGAATAATTGAAGAATGAATGCATGAACCAAGAACTTGGAAAGAACATCACCTGAAGGAAATGGAGCTCAAGGACAAAGTCATGGAATGAATGAAGTCCAGTGGAATTGTTGCACATTGGAAGAAGAAAAGTGGAGCTGATTCTAAATAGTTTATACAAACCATCTCATGATTCCACTAGTTATGGACAATCTATCAGGATTATAAATAGTTTATACAAACCATCTCCTGATTCCACTAGATATGGACAGTCTATCATGATTCTAAATATTTTATAAAAACCATATCATGATTCCACTAGTTATGGACATTATATAAACCACAATCAAAAAGTTTTTAAGATATGGATAATGCTCAATCATGGAGTGTCTAAGAGGTGGATAAGGCTCAATGTCTCTTATCACCTCATTCAAATAAAATTAATATCATACTTCACAATTTTCAACCAAATAGAAATTAAGAAAAGAAAATGTTACCATTACATGATAAGAAAAACTTTCAATCAGACATAAGATTAAGCATGGGGTAAGGGGGTGAGAGTATGCACTAATTTATACCTAGTATTTGTTTATTATATTATTGGTGCTTTATTATATTATTTGTATGTGTAATATTAAAATAAATGTTTGTGAGGTGGAACATACAGGCGGTTGTCTACAACCCTAAGGGAAAATTTGAATTAACCTACACTTGGGGTGTAACATCCTCGCTATAATCCCCAATTTAATTAATTTATAATGTAGATATGAATGTGGTTATGGCCAAGTGATGTAATATGTGAATAAAATTTTCTATTTTTAAATAAATAAAATGTGATACTAGTTGTTGGGCGATACATATAGAGATGGACATTGATTTTTCCATAAGAGAAGAGAGTTTCTGAGAGGGATCCTGATCCAAATGGATCTCGGTGGCCATCAACATTTTCCATTGAATCACCATTTTGAGCCTGTGGTTTCAATAAACCATGAAATTCACCCTTTTGGTGGGGAATGGAATGTAATGTAATCTTCATTTGTTAATTACAGACATCATGGAATGGTCTTATGTACATGCCTAAGACATAATTTTAATGCACCGGATCCCATTATAACTCCACAGTTAATCGCACTCAGGCTAGAGTAGTACTGGGATGGGTGAATGCCCGAGAAGTCCTAGTATTTTACATGCCTATGGAATTTTATAAACTTCGTCCAATTTATCCCACATGCAACATGGGAATTGTTCTCCTCTCACTCTCTCCTATATAATTGAGGTGAAGGAGACCCTTTAAGCATGCCATGGAATGTGATGTAAAGCTTCTTGTGAATGAAGTGTAGCTAACATCTCTTTCTTTTAAGAGATAAGCTACCCCATTTTTCCAGTTTTTGTTCTATAGTGGTTTTCTACTTATTCAACAATAGAAGTTGGGTTTCACTGTATTTTTGTGTATTTCATTGTTATATATCAGTTATATTTCTGCCTTCATGTCATTCTCAAAATAATCTAGATAAGTGGTATTAGAGAAGACTGCTCCTTGTCATTTCTCAAAGTAGGTCCCCGACGAGGTCATGGTATAGGGAGTTGGGCCTCAAACTAGTTTTGCTTGAGGACAACTACTCTCACCAGCCCAAGAGACCTCCCATGGCAGAAGAAAAGAGAGATGAAAAAGCAGGAGATCCTTTCAATACGTTGCTCAAGGAATCCCTCATGCGACAGAGGAACAAGATGATGGACAAATTTGCTCAAATCCTTCAAAGACTATCGATGGTGGCAACTGAGGCATCTTCGACAAGAATACATTTCGCAAGTGCGACACCCTTCAAGGTACAAGTCAATTTTGATATCCCCTTATTTGAAGGCTAGATAGATGCAAATTCTCTAGAAAAATGGTTGAATATGCTAGAAGGTTATTAATCTGTCCAAACGTTTTTCGACAGTGAAAATATCACCTTTGTGCTCTTTAAAGCCCTTCCCCATGTCAGAGATTGGTGGTAAGGTTATTGGGAGAGTTACACCAAAGATGAATCTACACTATTTGGGAGAGAACCCACTGGGGTAGCCTTTGTAGATTCCCTAAAGGAGGAGTTCTACCCTGTCAGAAACTATGATGACCAATACATGAGATGGACAACTATGCGTCAGAAAAGCGATTAGATGGTGTTAGAGTACACTAAAATATTTCATACCTTACACTCAAATTTGGGTATAAAAGACTCCGAGTGGCACCTGGTTTTGAAGTACCGCAATGGTCTACATAGGTACATCCAAACATAGATGGATTTTTTGGACATCTCCTCATTGGGAGTTGCTTATCGATATGTAGTCAAAATTGAGGAAAAATTCAAGCAGCTGAGTAAGTGTGAGAAGCATGGAAAAGGAAGCTCTAACTCACATAATGAAGGATAGAGCAAGGAAGGACAACCTCAAGAGAGCCAGTTCCAAATGTAGGAAAAGAAGGGTAACAAGAAATCTAAGAAAGACACCAGAAAGTGGTGTGAGTTCCACAACATCCCTTGGCATAACATTGATGAATGTTGATCAATACAATCATTGGTGGCCAAGCTCAAAGATAAAGATACAAACCTCGACTTGGACCCTGATTCAGAAAATAATAAAAGGAGACAGATCATTGATGTAGAACCCATTGCTACTGTCCCAACTACAACAATCCAACTAGAAGAGGATCCTGAAGAGGGGGAGCGACTCTTACATCCACATATGTGGGTGAAGGGAACCCCACTGCATTTTATTGTTGATAGTGGAAGCCAAAAGAACATCATCTCAACAAATGTTTTCAAGAATTTTGATTTTCCAACAACACCACACCCGCAACCATACAACATCAGGTGGCTTCGCCAGGGTCAAGATCTTTGTTTCAGCCAACAATGTCGCCTGTCCTACGACATCAAGCCCTTCAAGGATGAGGTATTATGTGATGTTTCCCCACTATAAGTATGTGATGTTCTATTAGTCCAACCATATATGTGGAGGCTCCATGCTATTTATGAGTCTCGACCCCGTAGCGTCGTTGTTACTTTGGGGAGTCAGATATATAGGATACTAGAGGTAGTTTCAACTATTGTCCCATCAAAACAATGCCACAAAGTAATATATCATACTACAAAGTTTAGCCTCTTCACAATACGATCAGAAGGTGAACAGGAAGACACTACAACCACTACATCCTTAGCCCAAGAACTTTCTATCTAGCATAAGAAGATCGACAAGATTGTATAAGAGTACCAATATGTTCTTGTTGCACCAACGGGGGTGCCTCCACACTGCCCAGTCAAGCAAGGTTATAATAGAACCCTTCATACTCTTCATGATGCATATTCACTGACAGAGTCCTCACACACTCAGGTAGATCATGCAGCTAGATTGGTTGAATAGATTCAACCCCTCCAACAATAGGTTCATGACAACCTTCAACAAGCTAAGCATAACAACTTCTTCAACAAGGAAAGAAGCACACCAAGCTTCATATTTAGCAGAAGTCTCCCCATCTCCCAAGATAACTTGACGCAATGGGGACCATTTCTTCCTAAGGGGGGAGTAATGATCCAGATGGATCTCGGTGGCCATCCACCTTTTCCACTGAATCATCATTTTGAGCCTGTGGTTTTGATAAACCATGACATTCACCCTTTTGGTGGGGAATGGAATGTAATGTCATCTTCATTTGTTAATTAAAGACATCATGTAATGGTCTTATGTACATGCCTACAACATAGGGTTAATTTAACATATCCCATTAGAAATCCACAGTTAAGCGCGCTCGGGATAGAGTAGTACTAGGATGGGTGACCACTCGAGAATTCCTATTATTTTAGATGCCTATGGAATTTTATAAACTTCATCCAATTTATCCCACATGCATCATGGGAATTTTTCTCCTCTCACTCTCTCATATATAATTGAGGTGAAGGATGCCCTTTAAGCATGCAATGGTAAAGCTTCTTGTGAATGAAGCGTCACCAACATCTCTTTCTTTTAAGAGATAAGCTACCCCATTTTTCCAGTTTTTGTTCTACAATGGTTTTCTATCTTATTCAGTAATAGAAGTTGGGTTTCACTATATTTTTGTGTTCTCTTCTATATTTTTGTGTATTTCATTGTTATATCTCGGTTATATTTATGCCTTCATGTCTTTCTCGAAATAATCCATATCAGGTCCAAGGGGGGAATTAATTATGGGTATTAATTTAACCAATTTTCCTGAATTTTATTATCATTGGGGATAACTTATATTTTTTTGTTTGAGTGTATGAGAACCCAATCATTAAACTCATGTAAGAGGGTGGGTGTGAGAGTCACATACCATAGTTATTGGAGAGCATGGGGGGGACTGAAGTGAAATCAACATTGGGAAAATTCAGAAGTCAACTATCTTTGGAAAATAGAGGAAATTCATATGGGAAATTACATGAAGTTTGTAAACATTAAGTTTTACATGAACAACAAGAAAAGAGAAAAGAAAAAAAGAATTGGAGATAGAGAAAGAAGGTTGGGTGAATTCTGGAGCATGCACGATCATTTTGGAGTGATTTGGAGCTAGATATTGAAGAGACAAGTTGTTAGGCCTGAAGAGTGAACTCTTGTGTGAGTTGTGTTGGCATAAAATTGGAGATCGAGGTTCTCAAAGGTTTCCAACAAAGGTATCGTTGTAGTATAGTAGTGTTGGCATATTCATCCTTCAGCAGGGGAAAGAGGTCTCACTTGAATCACTCTCGATACTTATGTGTAATAAAATGATTTATCGAGGACACACCATCATATCTAGCATATTACAAGGAAGATTCATACTTAGATGTAAAATATCATATCATTAGAAGTCTAAACTAGGTTATTCATTTTATAATCCATGTTGCGCAACATAAAGATAAGTGCATACACCAAAAAAGCTTGTTAAACAGTATCACAATTAACAACTACACAAAACATGACAATTTCTGCAAAAGAAAGATCATGCATTCATCCATATAATAACAAGTTTTTGAATGCCCAAAAAACCCATTTTGTATTATCATATCACAAACGGACGTACATGGATTGTTTCTTTCATATCAAGACTTAAACAACAAAACTAAAATTAGCTTGTTCACTTAACAATTAGGTCACAACAAAAACAATGAGAATCAGATATTAACCCTTTCCCATTACATTTTCCCCAATTTGTATCATTCCCTCGGCTGCTTCTTGAATTCGCTTATATGGTTTCTAGATTTCGTTTATATTGCTTTTTTGTTTTGTATTTTCCTACACTTGAAGCTTCTAGACCTTTCTGCTTCTTCCTCCAGCTGACATTTGATCTGTATTCACTTCTAGCATGTTGGTAGTTAGCTTTCTGCTCAATGTAGCTACTTTCCTCTATTTCTAGCCTTTCGTTACCCTGCTATGCTTTCCCACAAAACTGTGATCCTTCCAAAAAATTGAATTTTCTCCAAAACGAAGGGCCCAACAGGCCTCAACCACAATCTTCGACTCGTCTCAAGCCAACCTTCCATAAAAAAAAAATTGTCACCTTCAAACGAAGGGCCCAAATCTAGTACAATTGCAAGATCCTGCTCACAGAAAATGTCATAGTCTGCCACCTTATCTTGCCATTTCCTTGCCAAAATCGAGGTGCCTGCAAAAACTTCCTACACAGTATTGACATCAGGAACCTCGCACCTGGTAGCCAACAAAGCATTCTAGTTTGTGTCAGCAAGGGAGTCTAACTATTGCAGTAAAATGTACTCAACTTGGATGGTAGGCCTAAATTGTCGAAGTGATGTCTTCGGAGCTTGGTTAACACCATCCATGGAATCTAACCTATCATTCGTAGCTTGTATCTCAACAAAATTGGTTTCTTGCTTGATAGGTTCAACAATGGCCCAAGCTTCTGCATGCATATGTCAAAGCCTAGTGTGCATATCTTCGACATGCTTACTATAGTGGTCTAACAAGACAACCTAGTATGTGACCATATCAAAGAGTCAATGACATTCATGAGTCTAGGAATGAAGTGGGGACTTGATATCGGTGCCCTCCATGACTGCATGTGTAAGATTTTGGAGGAGATATTCAGGTTTCTCCTTTTCCTTTAGCTTGAACATGACTACCTTCTATTGCAGGGTATCTATCTTGGACGCCAATTGGGACCACGTGCCAGCAATGAGGTCAAATATGTCAAGTAGCGCAACCAGAGTGATATCTTCTGGAAGCTCAAGAATGACCTGGCAGAAAGAAGTCCATATTTGAGAAAAAATATTGGCAACGATGACAATAGTGGATTCGGCATGTACCCTCAAGTTATGATTAATTGCTTTGGCTACAGTGGCTTCATTGACAACCTCTTGAAAAGATTATGTTTATTTTATGAGGGATTTATTGGTATTCTTCACTGTTGTGATCCTCTACTCTAGCTAGTTTGTGGAAGATCAGATAAGGTGCAAAATATGTGGGGTATCCCATGTGGACATCTCTCCACTAATGGAAATGGAATCCAAAGGTGGTCACAAAGAAATCAATTGACTACTTGTGATA
Source organism: Picea glauca (assembly GCA_000966675.3). Taxonomy (NCBI): domain Eukaryota; kingdom Viridiplantae; phylum Streptophyta; class Pinopsida; order Pinales; family Pinaceae; genus Picea; species Picea glauca. Next base: position 118,648 of record JZKD02S0812042.1, on the reverse strand, counting down.
GAACGCTCAGAAAATATGAGGGTACTAGCACCATCAGGGGTAGGTGAGTGTGTTCTGAGACTTTGCACAATCTAGTATGTGGCCTTCAGTGGAAGTGTTGTAAGCACCTATGTTTTCTCCAAACAGATGTCCAATATAGCTCACCATTGGTGATGGTCTTGTAGTAGAGGAAAAATTTGTTCCTTAAAAAATGTAGTGCTATGCACAGACTGAGTATCATCATGGGTGTCTAGATGATCCTCTGGAGGGTTCTCATCCATCAGAATATGGGTTCCAGGCCCTGTCTCTGGTTTGGGATGAGAGACCTTTTCGAGAGTCGTGTGTTGGGGGACTAGGACTTCCAATATGTGAGGATAAGTGGAAGGGAATGTACCCATAGTTGTGGCAGGATGAGTAATAGGTTCTGGTGAAATTGTGTCAAACTGGTTATGGATTGAGGATATTGGAGGTGTGGGTGAGATGGTGGTGTTTCCACCATGTTGTGGAGTGACGGTCTCCTTAATGATAGTGGTATATGGGAGAGACATCGGAAGGTCATAAAAAATATGGATGATGGTGGGCATGGAGGAGGAAGTGAATGGGGTGGATAGTATAGTGTGTATCTGGAGTGGGGTGGTATGAAATTGAGGGGGGTTGGTATGTGATGGAAGTGAAGTGGTGTGATATTGAGGTGGAATGGAGGAAAGGGGGGGTGGCCTCAGTGATGACAGGGTTGGATGCAAACTTAGAAGGAGAACCGACATGATACTTTTTTAAAGGAAAAATTGAAGCAAGGACCTCACAAAATTTCTTACTGGAGATAGAATCATCATCCAGAATGGATGAAAGAGGGATAAAGATAAGTTGTCCTAGTAGAAATTCTTCATTACCTTCATCATCCCCTCCCTTGTAATTAGAAAGTGTCATGTAGCACTTGGTGGAACTAGTCCTGACTTCAGAAGACTGTGTAGGAGATGACATTTGTGCAATGGCAAGCACCGTATAGGAGACACATGTCTTCTTCTTTTCGACAAGGACCCTATTCCACAAGGTAACTTCCTTATCGAGCGCGACCTCATCCAAGTAAAATGGTAATGGATTCATATGAAAAAGAGACGGAACCACCTCTAGAGGTCGCACAAATGTGTGATATCGGTTCATCTCGAACCAGATATTGTGGGTATACCTATTAAGTAGCACCCATGGGATCTGAGGCCATTGCGTTGTGAAAATGAGATCATTGTACCATTATGCGAATGAGACATTGTGAGTGGCCTCGTTGGTGGATGTAGGGAGAAAATTCCATGGGTCAAAAATATTGGCGATACGACCATCTGCATTGCGAGAAATATTGCACCCCCTCAATGACTGCCACTTCCACGTGGTGAATGCGATGAGCAATTATAAATAGATGAAATATTCATATTGGTAATGCACATCCGCACAAGCCTAGAACAAATCAGTGATCAGGTATTTGCACCAGTTCATAGGTGCACCATTCTTGCTAAACTCCACCATTGTGATGGAATCCATAGTACATTCACCCTTCATGTACTTTCAAATCACCTTCCCCACAATCAGGTAGCACTCCATGTGGACCTACTTGTCATTAATAGGTGCAATGTATGCTCCTCATCCTTCGAAATGGGTAATGTATTTGTGATGTAGGCTCAGTTCCCCCTTCTTCTTACCATGCTTCTCAGAGCCTTGGAATCCTTCAATGACATCCTAGCCCTGCATGGATAAATCGGTGAGCATATGGATGTCCTCCAGGTGGATTGTGATCCAAATGGATATCGGTGGCCACCCACCTTTTCCAACTGGCTCAAAACAGTTTTCTGACATTTTTGGCAATTTACTATTTTTAGCAGTTTTTCGGGTCCTGAACTTATGGATCCGTTTTGAGTCCCTAAACGATGTAGAAAAATTTCATCATGAAATTTTGTTCAAATGTTGTATTCCTCGGATATATTTTTCCAATGAGGTATTATATGCCTAAAACAAAGATCGTATGCAAAAGTTATGACCCCAGGAAGTTGATGTACTCACTTACCCAAACGGGGCCCACATGACTTTTGACGCTTCATCTCCTAGGGTTAGGTTTTTGGATGTTTGGGACTTTTGGCATTCCTGTTTATTGTAAAAAGGCCTTCAGAGCCTCATGGTAATCAACTTCTTGCGAATGCGCGCTGCCGTCACATCTCTTCTCAGAGATAAGCCGCCACCATTCCAGCAAGCTTGTTTCCGCTGCATTTTATAGTTTCATCTTATTTCGTTATTTAATAGAAAACCAGTTTTACTTTATCTCTGTTATTTTTGTGTTAAGCACCTGGTAATAATCGGTATTCATTTCGTTCTGCTCATAAAATCCGGATCAATGGTATCAGAGCGGTCTTCTCCTTGTCATCTTAGTGCATGTCCCCAACAAGGTCAGAGTACAAAGAATTGGGTCTCAAGCTTGTTTCTCTTGAGGACAAAAGCTCTCGCACGCTCAAGCAACCTCCCATGACAGGGGAAAATAAAGATGATGGGATAGGATATCCTTTCAAATTGTTGATTGAGGAAGCCCTCATGCAACAGAGGAACGAGATGATGGACAGTTTCACGCAAATCCTTCGGCGACAACCAACAGGCGAAGCATCTTCTTCGAACGGAGGCGCCACCCACTTCAAGGTACAAATAAACTTTGATATCCCTATATTTGAAGGTCAGATAGACACAGACGCTGTAGACAAGTGGTTGAATCTACTAGAAGGGTATTTTTCTATTCATAAATTTTCGAATAGAGAAAAGATTACTTTCGCGCTCCTCAAAGCCATTCCCCATGTCAAAAATTGGTGGGAAAATTTCTGTGAGCAAAAGGAAACAGAGGAAACCTCATTATTTTCAGTCACGACCACTTGGGAATCCTTCAGGGATGCTATTAAGGAAAAATACTACCCTGTCGGAAGTTATGATGACCTATATACCAAATGGACCACACTGCGGCAAGAAAGAGACCAAGCAGTGCCAGATTTCACAAATATCTTCCATACCTTGCACACCAAGTTGGGTATCAAAGATTCAGAGCGACATATGGTGCTCAAGTATCGTGGTGCTCTGCATAGATACATCCAGACTGAAATGGAATTTCTGTACATCTCATCCTTAGGCGCGACCTACCGATATGCCGTCAAAATCGAGCATAAGCTCAAACAAAAGACACGGCAATTTGGGCCTGGGAACCCCTCACAACAAAAGCTAGGAAAGGGTGGCCCCAACCCACCAAACAAAGGACAAAGAAAATATGGATAGTATCAAGACAAATAGTACAATCCGCAAGAAAAGAAGGACACCGAAAAGACAAAGAAAGATACCGGGAAGTGGTGCGACTTCCATAAGAGCCCTTGGCATAACACTGCTGACTGCCGCTCAAAGCAGTCGTTGGTGGCCGAAGTGAAAGCCCTTGAATCAGATGCAGATTCTGACTCCAAGACAAAACCAGAAAGGGGAAGATGGATCATTGATGCGGAACCCAGTGCCACTGTCGCCACCACCAAGCTCCAGCTTGGTGAACCAGACAAGCCAGAAGAAGGAGAGCGCCTCCTCCATTCACATATGTGGGTAAAAGGCACCCCACTGCACTTCATCATGGATAGAGGTAGCCAGAAGAACCTCATCTCAGCAGAGGTCGTCAAGCAGTTGGACCTGTCAACAACGCCGCACCCACAACCCTACACCATTGGATGGCTCCGCTAAGGAAGCGATCTCCTCGTCATCCAACAGTGTCGACTGTCATACGACATCAAGCCCTTCAAAGATGAGGTATTGTGTGATGTTGCTCCTCTCGAAGTTTTTGATATTCTTTTGGGACAACCTTATTTATGGAAATGTCATGCTGTATATGAGTCTAGGCCTCATAGTGTTATTATTACTTTGAACAAGAAATTGTACAAGATACCCGAGGCAGTCTCGCCTAGTGCTATTTCCTTGATCTCTGCTAAGCAATGAAGGAAGTTCATCTCTCAAACGGGAAATTTTGTCTTCTTCGTGATTTGCTCTCAGAATAAGCGAAATATCGCAGCCACATCCAGGGTCTCTGCGGCTGACCTCTCCACACAGCAGAAGCAAGTAGATAAGGTCGTGGAAGAATACTCGGATATATTCTCCTCACCTACAGGGGTACCTCTGCACTGCCAGGTCAAGCACCCCATCGATCTGACCCCTGACGCATCGCTGCCCAATGGGCCAGTCTATCGTCGCTCTTTGTTAGAGAATGAGGAGATCAAGTGACAGATCCAAGAACTGCTCCACAAGGGGCACATCTGCCCTAGTTCATCACCTTGCGGGAGCCCAATCGTGCTGGTACAGAAGAAAGATGGAACCTGGCGACTCTGTATTGATTACTGGGCTCTGAATAAAATCACTGTCAGAAACCGGTACCCGA
>JZKD02S0812042.1:84992-96798 GCA_000966675.3 Picea glauca | reverse complement strand
GAAACTTCACAGAAAAAATAGTTATAGCGGAAATTCTAAGTTGACTCTTTTAAAACTAATTTAAGGATTAGTCACAAGCCTTGTCTTCCATGGACTATATATCTTAAATTATAGTGAAACATAATCTAAAATTTGGACCACGTGTACTCTTATATGTCTTTTCATTCTTCACAAAATTTCACTATTTGAAACCTCGTAGAAAATAAGTTATTGAAAAAATCCCAAGATGACTTGTTTAACAATGAATTTAGGATGGGTCAAATCCCTCTATTTCATAGGCTATATATATGAAATTATATCGACCCATAACTTGAAATTTTAACCATAGCTACCTTGATTTTTCTTCTAAGTAACCTCCAAATTTCGTTGTCTGAAGTGGCCCCCCAAAAAATGTATAGTGAAAATTCCAAGATGACTTTATTGAAGAAGAAAAACCCTAGGACTGATGCTCTGATACCAAATGTTATGATCCAACACCTTCAAAATGATAAAGAGTCAATGAATAGAGTCCACTTCAAAGGGGAGACCTCATTTTGCAATATATCCAATTCAGAATGCAATATGAGATGAGATAAGATGATCCTAATACTAGGTCTCCTTGGTATATGTATAGAAGACAAAGGGTACAATTATAATGAAATGGTACAATGAAGGGTTCTAGCTGACATAAAAATATAACACTGTAAAGGTAATAATTCAATATATGTGGCTTGATAAAGTGTTTTATACATAAGATGGGGCTTTGTCTAGGGTTTAACAAATTCCATATATACCAATTTGGTTGGTTTTGGAAGAGAAGTTTAGTTTGCGATCAAATTCTTGATTATAGCCAAGTCTAGATTGTGGCAACCCTTATATCTAACTAACACCATTAAATGTGGACTTTAGGCCTATTTTTACCCAACTAAAATTGTATCAAGACTCTATTGGAATGTATTGTTTACTTTGTGGTACCATCCAAATTTCCTTGTCCCCATTTTAGAATTGTGGTACCATCCAAATTTCCTTGTCCCCATTTTAGAGATTCTATTTGAGCACATGCATTGGAAATTATAAATGAGACTAGTTTCACAGCATAAAAGGAATATACTGTAGAAATTATCATTGTTGGTAAAGAACTCATAAGTTACAAAATGTATGAAGAAAACACCCAATTACCAAATATTTCCACACATAAACTAAAAAGTTGGTATTGCAAAGTGCTTAATAAGTAAACAAATGCTTCACCATTCATTAATGATTAAGATTGCAAAGTTTGGTTGGTTGTTTGAGAGAAACTTTTCTTAAGAGCATCAATCAAGTAGGATAACCACCCAAGCTAGACCCAATTGACAAATAATATTATAACCTTATTATATAATATATCATATAATAATATATTGTGTGTGTGTGTGTGTATAGCTTAAGGTTATATAAATAGTATATTGAGGATGAAGATAATGATGGTCTATCAAATCTTAAGTAAAACGATAAAGAATTAATTGGTTTGTTTTAACATTTTATTTTTTATACTAAAAATATTCGAGAAAAGCTTTCTTAAATCTCCATAGTTTTGATGAGTTAAAAAGTTAGAAAGGTCCATTATGTTAGAAATATAATAATAATGTTATTGACTATTATATATGATATTAAACCTATAAATTATAACATTATAATTATCAGTATATTTAGATAATAATCTTACAATTAATATTATATATCCCTTATTATAATTAACTATAAAGTATAATAATCATGTAATTATAATTACATTAGTTGTTTTCTTCATAACTATTTTTTTTAAAAATAATTATATATAACTATTATATAATTAGAATTTATATTCAAAACATATTCACTCGTACATATGCTATGTATAACAACAAGTGGAATTCAAACAAATATAACTACAAACAAGTATACTTGCATAGCAGCAAGTCCCTCTTTAGTAGGGATTGTAAGGAAAGAAACATAGGTTAGGTAACCCTGTATAGACTTTCTTGTATCAGTGTGAGATTGTGGCAACTTGCGGCAAAGGCGTTGAATCATCGACGTAGTTTGACAGGGTCTATTTATCGTTCACTTGAACCATTATTTCGGTCATATGGTCAAGTTCATGTGTTCCTCCCTGGAGCGAACAATAACAAAGCCGCATCTACACATATTTTAGTCATTTAAGTAGAGCGCATGCGACCTCCGTCTCTCTTTACAAACCTTTGCCTTGAAACCCGATAGTCTCGTGCATTTATTGTAGGGTAAAGATACTTATGCACATACACGAAACCACAACAATGATAACCCCTCGAATCCGTTGTAAACCTCACACAATATCCTTCGTTTTCTTACCTTTTCATCTAAATATTTTACGTAAGTCTAAAGTGAAATAGAATAATCCCATTCATGGAGTGGTAGTTTCCATTATCAAACAATAAAAAGCTTTTAATGGATGGAAGAAATCAGAGTCATATTGTGGACAAAAGTGGAAACGAGTTCAAGTTTGGCTTTATCCGGGGAAGACCATATAAGAATGTTGTTACATCTCTCATTATTTATTTGATGACAATTTTTACATATATGAATATTCATATATCTTATAATAGTTTGAGTCGTTCATACTATCATCATGGTGGATGAATAAATGGCGAAGCGTAGTATAAAAGAAAAGTTTATAACATGGTTGCCTTCAATGTGAAATGGTTATTTAGTTTTCAAGTCTCTAAATGATAAGAGATGAGGGATGAGATATGACATCGAAAAATAAAATTTTATAATGTTGGTGAGGGTCAAATGGTTAGTTAGTTATCCAGTTTCTAAATGATAAGAAATAGAAGATGATATTGAATATGTTAGAATGAAAGAGATGTGCTCATTTTTCCATTGAAAATATAGTAATATTTTCACCCAACTATAGGGACAAAGACCACCCCCAAGCACCTTAAACTTGATAGACATAATAATTCTAGTAGCAGACCAATAGCCAACCAAGGCTAGTGCACCTCTCTCCAAGGGTAGTGCACCAAGAAATAATAACCAGAAACCAAGCAAAAAGTCCAAACCATAACCAAGAGACCAAGTCCAACCAAAAGCCAAAATCTCAGTTGCAACTGCTCTCTCTCTCCAAACTTGTGCACCACTAGTCTTATGCAATTTTGAGTGAGTGAGAGTCAAATGAGCTCTAGTGCCCTCTATTTATACTTCTCTATCTCACTTGACTAAGCCGGCTTCTCTTTTTGGAGGCTAATAACTCAATATTAAATATTCTCTTCAGTTGACGTGTCTTCTAGGGTTATTATCCAACGTTTTAGGGTTTCTCTTGCTTCCCGAAATATTCTAGTCTTGTGAAAGGTTACACATAGAGGTTAATACTTCCCACAACTACCATAATATCAACACTCCCTCCTAGCTAGGGAGGAATTAAAAGCAATGGTATTGAGCACAAATAGATCATTCAACCAGTAACATCATCATAGCCACACAGGCAATCCCATGATCACGTAAATCAACTCATGAGCAACATCATCACTATCAGTATCATCTGATAGCATGAATTGCATCATCTCTCGAAGCCATACTGCATCTGAGTAATCAGGCATGATATTGAATAAGTCACTCACTCCACAGAGTGATATAAGGACCATTCTTCTAATCCAGACATACATCCTAGAAGAATGATTGTCCCAACATATGTTGAAAGCTACGCCATGGGCTACAAAGACCACTCTTAGAGGAATGCCAGTCTGGGACTATTTTCTAATCAGGTCATATGTACCATAGAGATCTGTCTCTACCTATATGCCTTAGAAAATATCGGTCCTGAACCATTTTCTTAATCGGGCCACAATATGTGCCTTAGGAAAATACCATTCCATGACATGTCAATAAATTGTCAACCTAGACCATTCTCCATAGAGAGAATGCCTATCCACCAGCAATATGTTTTGTCTAGACCATTCTTCACCTGGAGAATGTATGTCCACCAACACAGTGACTATCCATCTAGCTGGCAATCAACTCCAACACTAGTGGTAGTCTCCATGGAACTTAGATAGTAGCATAATGTTGCTCTAATGCCATCCAATAGAGCAGACTTGTGTCTATCCATAGTAGTATACAATTATTATCCAGTGGTACACAACCACTCCAAGTAGCACACCGCTACTAACCAGTGACACACAGTCACTACCAGTGGATCACATCCACAAAGTAGCATACAACTATTGTCTAGAGACATACAATCTCCACAACAATCATATCATCTGATATCAACCTGCATAAAAAAATATCATGATACATCTGTGAGATCTGGAAGAGAATCTGCCCTCATAAATTAAAACATCAGCCATGGGTTATTTGGACTATTCTTCCCAAGCACAGAAGAATAATTGTTCCTGATTTCTGAGCATGGGCCATTCCTCCAACACTAATCATAGGGAAACCTAGAGAGAATGGGTTTTCCCTAGGGAATGCTTGTCCTTGATTGTTGAACCTAGACCATTCACCTAGCTGGGCCATTCCTCCATCACTAATCACAGTGCAACCTAGAGAGAATGAATTTTCCCTAGGGAATGATTGTCCGGACCATTTCCTATGGAAATGACTATCCTACACCAACCTCCAAAATGGACCATTCTTCGAAACTGCTCAGAACTATGAAATTCGAAAGAATGACTTCCCGGTGAGGTGGACTATTCAACTTGACCATTACTCAAAGTGACTGCCAAGAAGAATGATTGTCTTAGACCACTCCCCCACATTGGCCATAAGGGGAATTGTTGTCTATGGTACATCATCAATCTATCAGACCATTTTCATTATGAAAATGATTGTTCGATCTGGACCATTTTTCGAACTGGAAAATGATTTTCCATCAGAAATCTCAAACCACTTTTTGGAATCGAAAGGAACTACCCAACCTAGACCATTTTCCGAACTGGAAAATGACTGTCCATAAATCAATAACATATCAATGCTCCCTCACAACATAGGAGTAATCGCTTCCTTTTCAATAAGTAAGTTGTCTCCATGAGCCCTAGCTTGTCCCTTAAGTATGCAAACTTTTCATCTTGGACAGAGGCTTTACCAAAATATTTTCTATCTACACATTTGTGGAGATATACTGGAGAACCACTTCTCCCCTCTGGAATTTATCACAAAGAATATAATTCTTGATCTCAATGTGCTTCGACCTGTCATAGAACACCAGGTTCTATGAAATCTTCACATAGCTATGATCATCAAAAATATCACAATCGAATTCAACACCTGATCAGACAATCCAGAAACCAACTTACGGAGCCACACTGCTTCTATACAAGCATCACAAGCTACAATATACTATGCTTCTGCAGTGTTGAGTGAAATAGACTTTTTTTCCCTATTAGCCCATGACATCGTGGCAAATATCAAACTAAAACATATCCAAGTAGCACTTCTTTTGTCATATGCACTCCCTGCCCAATCCATGTAGTTGTATATCATAACTCAAACGTCCCACAAGGAAAATATCCGTCTAGGTATTCTCCAAATACATTAACGAGCCAATCAATTGTCGATACAGATATGGGTCTACTGGATCAGAGACTCTCAACTTCTTCAAATTTGTCATCATTGGAGTTTGCCATGGATTTTCAATTCATCATCCCAAACTTCTGAAGAACCATTTCAATATACTTCCTATGTCATAGGAAGTTTTCACCACGCTTTTGTTGTACATGAGAGGCTTTGCACCAAGTTTTCTTGAATCCATACAAGGTCTTCTTCCATCTACATACAAGGGTCTCTTTTTGGTATACCTCAAAACCTTGAGGTTTCTCTACATACGCTTCTTCTTCAATTACTCTGTTGAAAAGAATAGTCTTTACATTCATCTAATGTAAACTCCAACCCGTGGATATTGCATGAGATATAATGGCTCAGGTAGAGGTATGTTTGGTTACTGGAACAAGATATCATCATAGTCTTCTCCCTCCTTCTAGGAGAACCCTCTAGCCTCGAGTCTTGCCTTGTATCTATCAATGCTCAAGTCTTTTTCACAATTTCTCATATACATTGTTCTTCATCACAACTTCCTTCCATTCCTTCTCCTTGACTTCTTCTGGTGGATTCAAATTGGTTCAATTAGTTGTTCTGACTTTTTCTTTATTTCTTGGAATCTTCATGTTCTTCCTCATGTTTTTCTTCAATGTTGGAGTCCATGGAATCTTCTATAGATTGCATTCCCTTCTTTCCCAAAGGCTCCAACCTTCCGCCATAGGAACATAACTGTAGATGGATAACCAAGGATATTCAAGGCTTCTTTTCGAAGAAGGCTTATTCTAGAGTCAAGTTGAACATGTATTTCTTATCATAATTGCTACTTCCAATGAAGAACGTGGATAGATGCTTCATGGTATTCACAGATTCTTCAATGGATCATATCGTTGGGTATTATCTCCCTCCTAATCCCAGCTTCATGCTTGAATGAGAAATATGCATGCTCTTCTTTTGGAATTATGTGATCATCTCCCTCCATCTAAGAGAGTCCATGCTTTGGTCTGTTGCATCTCTCTTTGATTTTTTCAAAGTGTCACAAGCCTATTCGAGTCTGGCTCCTCTGAGTCTCTTTAAGTTTGTTTCTATCTTTTATGATTGTTTCCCATCTGGAAGTTGTGTCATCGTTATAAACTTCTTTTATGGCATCTTCCACAAGGATTGTTCATCAAACATATTTCACAAGGGTACCTTCATGGAACAAGAATAACAAGAGAAAACAAGAAATATCTATCTAGAGGAGATGTTAGTTCAACTTGCGAACAAGTACAATAACCATCTATATCAATAGTATTCATATGCAGTCGAGTATTCATTTCACCTAACAATAATAGAATCTTTCAAAGATTGTTTTCACAATTTGTATTGTAGCAACTATCACCCTTGATATACACAAATTTGAGTCTTAACAATTTAATCAAACTTGGAACCTGAAGCCTCAACTGCTATGGAGGGTGCACTTGTTCCTTTGAATGCATTGGATCCAAGATTACAACTTGGACAAGTTCTCTAATACTTTTCCTGCAAACAAACTCATGTTTTGCTAAATGATATAAATTAGATAGCATATACAAGTGCATACCTGTGAAACCTTGTAGCATCGTCCGGCTTGTCTTCCAATCTGAAACTAGATACCATCTTTTGTCTTTGACTTTGACTTTGACCAAAAATTCAAACCTAACGTTTTTGATAGCTAAGGGTACCAATAGGTGCGCTAGGCTAGGGAGCACTAGGATGTCAAGAAATTAGGTCAAACACTTCATTAGAAGTGCCCGAATGCAAGGGTTAGGGTTTTTTGCAACTGCATAATTAGAAAACCTAGTTATAGTTATAATTGGTGACATAACGAGCTTAAAAAATAAATTCCCAATCTATCTTCTAGTGGTTAGACTATCTAAAGATAGTGTGGGCCCATAACATGTTAGAATGAAAGAGATTTGCTCATTTTTCCATAGAAAATATAGCAATATTGTCACCCAACCATAGGCACAAAGGCCACCCCCGAGCACCTTAACCTTAACAAACAGAATACTTACGGTAGTAGACCAATAGCCAACCAAGGCTAGTGCACCTTTCTCCAAGGGTAGCGCACCAAGCAAGAATAACCAAAAACCAAGCAGAAAGTCCAAACCATAACCAAGAGACCAAGTCCAACCAAAAGGAAAAATCTCAGTTGTAGCAATTCCAGCTGCACTCCCTCTCCAAACTTGTGCACCACTAGGCTTATGCAGTTGTGAGTGAGTGAGTGTCAAATGAGCTTTAGCACCCTCTATTTATACTTCTCTATCTCACTTGACTGGGTCGACTTCTCTTTCTAGATGCTAATAACACAATATTAAATATTCTCTTAAGCTGACTTGTCTTCTAGGGTTATTATCCAACATTTTACGGTTTCTCTTGCTTCCTAGAATATTTTAGTCTCATCAAAGGTTACACGTAGAGGTTAATACCTCCCACAGCTACCATAATATCAAGATAATAAGCAATGTAATTGTAGTGATTCAGTTTGTATTCAAATAATATTTTTTCCCATTCAAATTCAATTATTAATCTAATTACTTTGTATATTTGAATTTGATTTTTAATGAAACAACACTATATTTTAATCACTATATAATCCAACAAACATTAATATAATCTTTATTTATCATAAAAGTAAATAAATGCTCCTTATATAAGGAGTTTAACATTGTAAAATCTTGGTGTTTATTTGTGATGATTGATTGTGTATGAATCACACTTCAGCTAATTAGTATTTTGTAATGAAATGTCTTTGTGTTAAATTTTAAAATCAAAATCAAATTACTGTGACCATCATTGTGCCCTTTATATTCAAGTAGTATGTTCCTTTGAATAAGAATAAATGTTAGGCAACCTATTATTTCTTCTATTATCTATGAATTTCGGTGAGCTAGGAATTAATTATTAAATCCCTCTATTAATATGTTTACTGCTTGAGAGACTTGCATTTGTCATGATACTTCATAAATAAATTCATATTCCATTAAGAGTTTGGGCAAGAAATAGTTTATATGAATTTATGGATGATCGAGTTCATTAAAATTCCTAATCTAGTTATATCTATCTAACTTAGTGACATTATTTTGTATCTAACTTAGTGACATTATTTTATAATGTTATTGTTTTAGATCGGTCTGTTGTATAAAATGAAAAATGAAAATAAATTTATTTATCAGTGTTGTTATTATCATCATCATTTTGCATAAATTTTATTTTGCATAAATTTTAGTGCCACGATATTAATCTCCTTCATTCACCTTATTATACACAATATTTTTCATAAATCTATACTAAGTCAATTGCAGTATTTTATTGCCAAGACCAATTGCAGCTTTAGATCCCAACAAACTTCTATCATGTATCATAATTACATATGAGAATGTGTGTAAATTTATTAAGTAAAAATATACAATTATGCATAAGTTTTTTCTCTACATTTTTATAAATATTATGCAACCAACATCAAAGCAACAAATAAATATTTTAAAGAATAAAATATATACAATTAGATATAAAGATTTTAAATCCAACAATATATATTCAAAATTTTATATTATTTATCTTTTAGATGAACAATGTATATCCCAGTCTTTACTCCCGTGTTGAATATGCATTCAAACATGAGACAATCTACATAAAATTCACTACATTGATACTTGTTTCCCATGATCATTATCATCCATCATTGAATCATGTTAATATCATTATGTTATTTAATTATAAGATAATTATGTTATTTAATTATAAGATAAGGGAAATAATTATTTATGTGGAGCTTTTGCACATTACTTTAATGTTAAGGGGGTGCTATTTATAGCACCGTGCCTAGTGTTATGTATGTTTGGTGTTTGACCAACTCCTCATACAAATAGCTTAATATTACTAGCTCCACCAAGCCTAGCCTTCAACCACTATGCTTAACATGTTAGGTGCTAATTTAATGATAGATAAGCTATATTTGTCATTTGTGCTAAACCAATGATAATGGATAGGTAATATACATTATTATTGAAACTACCTAATTTTATACCATACATAGAGCATTATAAATTAAAATTATTCAAATCCCAACTAAACTTTAGTTTTTAAAAGATTGTATTATATATATTTTTTTAAATATTTGTACAAGATATTTTAAATACTTATTTATTATTAATAGATAGTAAACTTTAATATTAATATTGATTATATAAACTAATTCAATATAATTTTAAAAATTCAAACCATACATATATCTTATGACCACATATATATCTTATAACCATTTAAACATTTATACTAAGATTAAAACTAAAAAATTATATTACATATCACCACTTAATTTTTTTTATTATCTCATTATTTGAAAACATTAAAAATTAATTGAACCACATTAAAAAATTATAATTTGTTTTTAAATGATAATCTAAAAAATGATAATTTGTTTTTAAATGATAATCTAAAAAATGATAATTTGTTTTTAAATGATAATCATGATTGATTATAATTTTCTATGCAATAGATTTTAATAATACTAATACATAGTTGATGTGATCTTTGAAAGTACATGGTTTGCTGATGACGTTAACCATGTAGCATGTATTTTAAGTGTGTTTGGATCAGAGTAGTTTTAAATTCATATAAACTTACAAGTAAAACAGTGTTAGTGTTATCCTGGGATCGAAAATTTTATGACACTGTTTAAGCAAGAGTTGAACTCAGGATGCTAAGTTGCATCTGAAAATTATCAAATAATTCCTTCCATCGTGTTTTTGACGATAATTTAATATCTTTGAGTAAATTTGATAAGATGAGGGAAAACACAAGAGTTAATGCATTGCATTCGACAGGATCTCCGTTGAAACAATAATGTCACGTAAATCAAAATAGCAAAGATGGGATGTCCATCTAAACAGTAATGCCATATAAATGAAAGGAGAGATGAGGAATTTAAAATCTAGCGTCGCCTGAGAGATTCGAACTCTCGCGGGAAAACCCTCCCATCTAAACAACAATGCCATATAAATGAAATGAAAGGAGAGATGAGGAATTTAACATCCAACAATGCCATATAAATGAAAGGAGCGATGAGGAATTTAACATCCAGGAAAACCCTCCCATCTAAACAACAATGCCATATAAATGAAAAACCCTCCCATCTAAACAACAATGCCATATAAATGAAAGGAGCGATGAGGAATTTAACATCCAGCGTCGCCTGAGAGATTCGAACTCTCGTGGGGAAACCCTCCCATCTAAACAACAATGCCATATAAATGAAAGGAGCAATGAGGAATTCAACATCTAGCGTCGCCTGAGAGATTCGAACTCTCGTGGGAAAACCCCATGTACTTAGCAGGCAAACGCCTTAACCACTCGGCCAAAGCGACGAAGATATCTGAATTGTTCTAAAGCTGCATCACATGGTAAATTTGGAAACGTTGGTACAACTCCTTTTGTACTGGTCAAGTTCATGATACACTTTTAGTTGCGTTCACAACTACCATGGATCGGTTGAGCTTCATCTGGTCAAATGTCAAAATACACGGGGTGAGAGAGTTTCGAACTCTCGACCTCACGATTACCTGAGTTTCATCTGGTCAAACGTTAAAAAGACATGGGGTGAGAGAGGCTCGAACTCTCGACCTCAGGATACCTCAACAATTAGCTATGAGACCTACGCGCTAGCCAACTGCGCCACCACCCCAAAGACGGTTGTATAAAAAATTATTTAAATTTCAAATCAAATATACTTTTGGATGTGAAACAATTTTTTTGTTTGGTGAATGATAATATATAAGTCATAGGCCAAGGGGTATAACAAGAAATTTAATCCGTGAAATTACTCCTTGCAACGGCAATCAACAAGAAGACAACCAATATTCAATTAAATGGAGATGCGATAGACAAACAACTTTATAGTTTCATAGTCTCAATTCAATTTGTGAAACTCAATCAATATAGATTTATCTTAGCTTTTGATTTTTCATGCATAGAGAGACATCAAATCCCTCAAAATGTAAATTTTTGTTTAGAGTATGAAACTTGAGAAAATGTTTACATAGGGAAAGAAATGAAAAATCCACCCATGATAGATCGAGAGTTAAGATGGATCTACTTTGGTTCTCTCTCTCTCTCTCTCTCTCTCTCTCTCTCTCTATATATATATATATACACCATGTGTCAGCTTCATGTTGAGCACGAAAGGAATTGCACATCTCTCTCATACTCAACACATCATTCAAATGTTTTGGCAAAAGATCCCGAGTTACGATGGATCTACCCTGGTTCTTAAGAT
>JZKD02S0812042.1:65814-84952 GCA_000966675.3 Picea glauca | reverse complement strand
GTTAGCATGAAAGGAATTGCACATCTCTCTCATACTCAACACACCATTAAAATGTTTTAACAATAAGAGTTATTTTACTTTCAATTGTTTTATATATATAAAGTTGATATTGAAATATTTTACTTATTACTAATATTTTTTTAAATGACATGTGTTAACTGTATATTGAAGGAATTACACATCAAATAGCAAACACCTATTCTTCAAATAAGAATATTTTACTTTCAATATTAATATTTTTTAAATGTCACATGTCAACTCCATATAAAGCATTGAAGAAATTACACATCTCTTTCTTTCTGGTAGGTAAGTAGAAAACACCTACCAACGAAATAATATTTTTTTAGCTTTCAATTACTCTCTCTCTTTCTTTAGTTCTTTCTATATGGAGTTTATATAGAATTTCTATATATAGAGTTGATATATAATTATTTTACTTAAAGTGGATATCTAAATATTTTGTTTATGGCCTACATTGAAATATTTTTTTGTTATTAATATTTTTGTATATGTCAAGTGTCAACTTCATGTTGAGGGCAGAAGGAATTACACATCTTTCTCATATTGGGTTGTAGAAAATGCCTCTCAATCTAATAAATTCTCAATTTTCTGTTTACCACTCATCCTTATGAATTGTGAAATACTAGTCCTCAAACAGTGCAAAAAGATGAAACCTAGGTTATTATTATTTAAGTTATATTAAAAAATAATTTAATAAGTGGATAAATTTGTTTTCTTTTTAAACTATATATTTCAAATTTGGTATGATTTTTTTCAAAAGAAAAAGTTTCACTTTGAAACTTTAATTATAAAACTTTGTTCATAAAAGTTTTAACCAATTTTTAAATGATTAGAATCAAAGAAGAATTATGAAAAAAACATTTTATTAAGTGAAATTTTTCTTTATAAAAAAATACTTTGAAAAAATAGTTTGTCCACTTATTAACTCATTCCTATAAAAAATAGTCATTAGTTTAAATGGAAATTTACAGAGAAAATTATGTTGCAAGAAATTCCCAAATATTTATATGAAAAAGTGGTAAATGTTATAAGAGATTATGGAGGCCCATAGATTCAAATGCCTAGAGAACAACATAGTACTATGTTTTGATGAACTTATTTACATTTGGACACTTCATTAAGAAATGTTATACTCGCTTATGTGTGACATGTTTTATTTGTATGTGGTTGATGAATGAATCATGATGTGTATCATTTCCTATTTGAATCGATGCATTTTGATTTTGTGACAAAGTTTTATGATCACATGGTTTATATGAATTTATATGGTATATCATTTTCATGTTGCTAATTGGACGCTTCATTAAGAAATGTTATACTTACTTAGCGACATCTTTTATGTGTGTGTGGTTGATGATGAATCATGATGTGTATCATTTTCCATTTGAACCTTGCGATGCATTTTGATTTTGTGATTAATTTTTATGATCGCATGGTTTATATGAATTTATATGGTATATTGTTGTCATGTTGCTAATTGGGTGTAGAGTTTGACAACCAAGCCCTATGAGCATGATGGACTCCAAGGGGGAGTTAAACATTGAAGAATCGAGAAGGGGGTTGAATCTCTATGTCGAGCTTACATTGGAACTCTATGCATTTCATTTTTTGTACATCTCCTCCAACATTTGACACAAAAATCTCATTTTCTACATATGAAGTCCATGGAAGGCTCCCATTTTCATTCACATGGGATTTTGACACATTCAAAGTGGCATGAATGCATGTATGCATGCAAGTCCATCACGGAATATCCAAATTCTCATCAACACACATGATGGAACTATACAAGTCCTAGTATTTCTTCCATAAACATGTCCCTAAATTCATACAACACAGGGTGATCTTCAATTTTCAGCTTGTTGTTTTCTGTTAAATCTAGTACATGTATAACATGCAATGGATAACCTTTTCTTCTATACTTCTTGAGATGTAATGTTGATATTTGTCTCACAAACACAAGATTTTGTCTCTTGTTTCCCTCATTGTCTTCACATGCCATGGTTTTATTAAAACAAACTAATTTCACTTTATAGACTGCCAACCAGTCCATGCCAATTAGCATATCATATGACCTCAAGGGTAGGATATTCAAGGTTGCTTGTGTATACAGTCCATTTATTTCAAATGAACAAGATTCAATTATTTAAGTCACCTTTCTCTTGGTTCTTGTGGTTAGTTGAACTAACCATGATTTTCCATGCTTCCTTGTATGTAAAACACAAGCCTCAACAATTTGCAGTGCAACATAATGCAAGTTAGATCCAGGATCAATTAAAATGAAAATAGGTCGTTTGGTAATTATAACTTCCAGCACCACTACTGAAGCTTGGTGGTCTACTTGTTGATTCTCGGTAGTTGCATAAATTTATGGTACACTTCAGGCTACATCATTGACAGTGGTAGCCTCCTGTACATTGTAGATTCTCTTATTCCCATGCTTCCTATGTAGGTAGTCTCTTAACAGATGTGCTTCCCCACAACCTCAGCACTTTAATGGCCCTTTCTTCTGCTCTTCTTCCTTTTCCTTTGAGGGCTATGTAGGTTTATTGATACAGATTATTTTCGGCACGAAATGAGAGAAAAAATATATTAAAGCAATGTACATAGATATCTCGGATATCCAATAATATAACATAAATGTATCATAGATGCAACCATAAACACAGAGGTACAGTGATACACAATTTTCTATTAATGAGCGAAAATGTACAAAGACTGTAAAAATACAGAGTGAAAGACTCGCTAGAATGGTGGCATCTTATCTCTGAGAAGAGATGTGTTTGCTACTCGCATTCGCAAGAAGATGATTTTACAATGAGGCTCCAAAGGCCTTTTTTATCATAAAGAAAATCCAAAACCCTAACCAAGGATGATTTTAAGGATGAAAATTTATTTTAAAATGTAGTTCAACCTTGGCGAATATTACTAATCCTTCATATGCCAACTATAAAATGTTTGGCGATATTTTTGTAAACATATTCAAATTCCTAAGGATTTTATATAGTTTTTATAAAATTTTGGCAATTTTTAAGGGTAAAATAATTTTATCCTTTAGAATTCGGGTGAATCATTTTTAGAATAACGAATATTGTTTTGGTAAAAACCATGGAAAATTAGCCCAGGAGAGAAATTTAGCCCCTAAAATCATCCATGACCCTAACCTTGGAAGATTAAAAGACAATAGTTTTGTGGACCCCGTTTTGGGTAGTTTGGTGTATCAACTTCTCAGGGGCGTAACTTTGGCATATGATCTTCGTTCTGGGTGCACGATAGCTCGTTGGAAAGGTATTGTTGAGGAGATTCATTTTGGGGGCTCAAATAGAGCCATTGGCCATAATTGAGAATCTATATCCCAAAAAACATTCATTTAGGCCCTCAAAATGGCCCCGGAAGTTAAAAACTGCTAAAAATAGTAAATTGCCAAAATTGCCAAAAAACTATTTTGAGCGAGTTGGAAAAGGTAGGTGGCCACCGATATCCACCTGGATCAATCCTCCCTCCTTAGGAAGAAATGTTCTCCCTTACGTTGAGTGACTGGGGGAGAGGGAAAATAGTTTGTTGAATCTGCATCTTGATGAGTTGATGGCCTTATTGGAGAAGTTGCATTGCTTATCTTTTTTAAGGTTGTCACAAGCATGTGGCTGGAAGGGTTGGACCTTTTTAATCATTCCGGTTACATGATATGTTTGTGTGCAGAAGGAATCTTTTCGCTTTGATGTAGTCTTGTTGACTTGCTTTTGTTGGATAGAAGGTGTTTGGACCAAGGCTGTAGTGGTTGTAGTATCCTTATGTTCACCTTTTGAATAGATTATGAAGAAGCTAAATTTTGTAGTATGAGATACTACCTTGCATAATTGTTTAGGTGGGACAGTAGTCGGAACCACCTCTTGTATCCTGTAGAGATGACCCCCCAGAGTAACACTGACACTATGGGGTCGAGACTCATAGATAGCATGGCGTTTCCACATATATGGTTGGCCCAAGAGAACATCACAGACATCCAGTGGGGAAACATCACATAATACCTCATCCTTGAAGGGTTGGATGTCATATGACAATCGACATTATTGGTTGACACCAAGATCTCGTCCCTGGTGAAGCCACCTGATGTTGTATGGTTGTGGGTGTGGTGTTGTCGACAATCCCAATTGTTTGATGACCTCTGCTGAGATGAGGTTCTTCTGGCTTACGTTATCAACAATAAAATGCAGTGGGGTCCCCTTCAACCACATCTGTGAATGAAAAAGGCACTCCCCCTCTTCAGGATCTGTTAGTTCTTCAGGTTGAATTGTTGTGGTCACGATGATAGCAGTGGGGTCTGTGTCGATGATCTATCTTTTGTTAGTATTTTCTTAATCAGATTCTGAATCGGGGTTCAACTCCTTGTCTTTGATTTCGTCCACCGATGACTATTTTGAGAGACATTCATCAGTGTTGTGCCAAGGGATTTTGTGGAAATCACATCATTTTCCAGTGTCCTTCTTCGTCTTCCCGTGACCCTTATTTTCATGTGGCTTGGACTAGTTTTCGGGAGACTATTTGTTAGGGTCGTATTTATCATACTTTGGTTGTTGCGGATTTGCAGACCTGAACTCCTGTTTGTTTCAGTGCTTAAAATTTTATTTTAACAACATATCGATAAGCAACACCGAGTGATGAGATGTCTATAAAATCCATTTCAGTTTGGATGTATCTGTGTAGAGCCCCACGATATTTCAGAACCAAATGTCATTCGAAGTCTTTGATACCTAGCTTGGTGTGAAATGTATGGAAGGTATTGGTGAAATCTGGAACTACTTGGCCCCTCTCTTGCCGTAGTGTGGTCCATCTCTTATACTGGTCCTCATAGTTGCCAATAGGGTAATATTGTTCCTTTACCGCGTCCACAAAAAAATCCCAAGCGGGATCAACCCCATATATTCCAGACTCTTCTGTGGAACTTTGCTCCCAGTAAGTTTCCCACCAATGTTTGACATGTGGGAGAGATTTAAGGAGTGCGAAGGTGATCTTTTCCCTGTCGGAAAAATGGTGAACAGAGAAATAACCTTCTATCATATTTAACCATTTGTCTAGGGCATCCAGATCTATCTGACCTTCAAATACGAGAATATCAAAATTAACCTGTACCTTTAAAGGAGAGGCGTTTCCAAAGTGGTTTTTTCATGAATATGTGTTTGTTGCTATCAGCTGCGTTGAAGGATGTGGGAAAAATTCTCCATCATTGATTCATTTCATCCCTTTGTCGTGTGAGAGCTTGCTCAAGCAACAAATTAATAGAATCGTTTGATCTGTCATTTTTCTTTTCTTCTACCATGGAGGGTTTCTTGGGCGTGCGAGAGAAATTGTCCTCAAGAGAGACAAGCTTGAGACCCAACTTCCTATACCCGAACCTCGTCAGGGACATGCACTAAAAAATTATCAAGAGCAGTCTGCTCTGCTACCACTGATCTGGATTATTTTCAGCACGAAATGAGAGCGGAGATATAATACAACAATGTACAGAGATATCTCAGATATCCAATAATATAACATAAATGTATCAAAGATGCAACCATAAACATAGAGATATAGTAATACACAATTTTCTATTAATGAGCGAAAATGTACAGAGACTGTAAAAATACAGAGTGAAAGACTTGCTAGAATGGTGGCAGCTTATCTCTAAGAAGAGATCTGTCTGCTACTCACATTCACAAGAAGATGATTTTACAATGAGGCTGCAAAGGCCTTTTTTATCATAAATAAAATCCAAAACCCTAACCCCGGAAGTTGAAAATCCAACAATTTTGTGGACCCCGTTTTGGGTAGTTTGGTGTATCAACTTCCTGGGGGCATAACTTTGGCATACGATCTTCGTTTGGGGCGCACGATAGGTCGTTGGAAAGGTATCGTCGAGGAGATTCATATTAGGGGCTCAACTAGAGCCTTTGGATATCATTGAAAATATTGATCCTAAAAAACCTTCATTTAGGTCCTCAAAATGGCCCTGGAAGTTAAAAACTGCTAAAAATAGTAAATTGCTAGAATTGCCAGAAAATTGTTTTGTGCAAGTTGGAAAAGGTGTGAGGCCATCGATATCCACCTGGATCATTTATTCCCACTTTGAGATGGATAATTCTATTGGTGTACACTTTTAGTGGGGTGACTATACTAAGAACTCTTTCTTGAACTCTTGTACTGGGATGACTTAAATCCCTTCTTCTTAAAGTCAACCTTGTCCTTTCTTTTCCAATCCTTATAAAGCTCATGCATATATTTTTATTTCTCATAGTAGTATTTGGCCTTTCGGATGGTTTCATCAAGGTTCATAGGATCTTCAAACTCAATTTGGTCTTGAAAGGATTATGTCAGTCCATTGCAAAAGCGTTGGATCCTCACTTTCTCATCCTTATTGTAAGGGACATATCTTAACAATTCTAAGAATCTCTTTACATATCCATCCATGGTGAGCTTCCCTAGCTTGTGATCATGTAATTCCTTACCCTTACTATCATAATATTTTTTTGACAGATAGGCCTTCCTAAAATACCTCTCATAATGTTTCTAGGTCAGCTTACTCTCATTGATCCTTTTTACATTCTTGAGGTCTTCCCATCAAATGGAATCCCTTTCAATTAAATTAAATATGGCCACTCTTTCTTTCACATTTCCTAAGTAATTGTGTACTCAGAAGTACTTCTTCATTCCTAGCAGCCATTCCTCTTCTTCTTCACCCTTCTTAATTTCTCCATCAAATGTAGGTGGTTTTCCCTTTCTAAATTACTCATTTAAAGAGATTTTGGTATGTTTCTTCTTCTTCTTATGGGTACTTGAACTAGTCTCACTACTAGACAGTTCTTCAGAAGTAGTGAGTTTCTTACTGAAGGACTCTTTGGAAGAGTCTCCACTAGATGTATCTTTCTTGGTGCCTCTATGCATATTCCCGGAAGACCTTTTCCCAACATTGTTTTGTGTTGGCCCATGTTTCTAAATCTTCGATAGGATTTGCAACATCTCAGACAATCTTCCTGCATTATGAGTAACTAGACCTTGTTGTAAATGTTTTTTTATTTCAAACAAGATTTGTAGTAGAAATACATTTAATTGTGTCTACTTTTCTTGGGCTCTAATAATATTTTAATTATTTTCCTTATAGATTCTAATTTCATCCCTCATACTCCTTATTGTCTCTGCCAAGTTTGGAGGGGTTGCTCTAGCCCTCCTATCATCAAATTCCTTGTCCCTAAAATGTGAGGTTTCTTTCATGTTGAGTTGTACCATCTACTATTGTTTTCTTCTCTTCTCTTTGTCTTCTAAGTGCTAAAACAATAGGCCAATGTTAGATAATCATAAACTAAAAACGCATGAAAATTCTCTTGGCCTTATTAAGGCTTTCATTATTCTTTAACAGTCCCAAAACTAGGACTATGTTCCTATTTCCATTCACACTTAGAATATGCTTTTAGTACACATCAACATAATTAAATTTCTGTAGAAATAATTCTAATTTTTAAGATAGGGGAAAATACACAAATTTTGTGTTGTACGGGAAATTATGACAATGAAAAGAAATGAAGTATGCAATCTTTTATTTTTAATCATCTGTGCAATTAGTGTGTGATTTTCTAGTGCATCAGAGTTCAACAATATCATCTTGGCCTTTACAATAAAATATTTATGGTTGATTCATAGCCCATTAAGGCCTAGTGTTTGAACTCTGCTTTGATACCATTTTGTAACACACCCGACCCCCTAAACCAACTTAGGGTTGGTGGGATGTACACATTTTCTCCTTTATTCCTCCTAACTTCTCATTCAGACCATGACTACTGTATCTAATCTGAGCCCATACTCCATTTCTTCTCCCCAAGAGAATTCCAATGGCTATACCCACACTCGAATCTAAATTTTGGTTAGTAAGTTATGGCCTCCTAAAGGCTCTAGGAAATTTTGTACATGTGACATCATCCTAAGCCACATGGACCACTCTCCACATCTGACCGACATGGATCCACTGCTAAACTCTCTAGCGAAGCCTACAAGATTCCAAAGTCTACAAACCTATCAAAATTCTTCCTCTCGAGAAATTCTCCTAGGAGATGTCTTATGTCCAACTAAAATGGTTTCTCTCGCACCCTGTGCCCTGCAATACTAGCGATGGATCACGTTTGATATTTTCCATGCAAGATGACAACTTAATTCCTTTGAAATTCCTCCTGAAAATGTGTAGCCCGCAACACCGCAGTCGGGATCAACACATCGGGAAATCCTTCGCAAACAAGATCTCGTGCGACACAACTCCCCACAATCTTATCAGGCTCACGCCATCAGATTCGCCTCCTTGCAATGTCGGGGTCGGGATATTCTCTTGCGGGCTCACACCTTCAAACCCCCTCCAAATTGATGTGCACCCAAAACCTTTTGCATCTCGCAACCTGCGACAATGTGCCCACCCAACATATCAGATGGTTCAGGTTGATCGAGATCATCGGCCTAAAATTCTCCGCAAACTGGGACATACTCGAGCAATAATATTGTCCGGCTCATCCTGGCCCTACCACTAGAGGACACCTATCCTCTTCTATGTGTCACCTGTCATGTGGAAATTTTCCTATACGTCTACCCTTGTTGACATGTCCCCTAATACGTCATGCCCATGTGGCACACTAACTCGACAGGTCGACATGGCAACCTTTCCACTCCTGGCCCCTTTTAAGAGGACATGTTAGCTTGATGGATCAAATGGTGGGTGATTGACCCGATCAATGGTTTGAATCACAGTGACTCCCAAAAATGCATGATATTTAATAAGCCACTAGGCCCGATAGATTTAACGGCCCAGATCTATTCCCCCATAGATTGATGACTCTCATCCTCTTTTGTTTCACACTCACAGACTTAATTAATCGATACATCACACCATCGAGACCCACGGTCCTTCCCGCATACCATGGCCCGTAAGGCTTGCAACCTCACACCCTTGGTCTCAATTTGTTACCACGCCTTGTGGTTTCCCCATAGCCCACAACACACAAGCCTATCAGATTGGATTTTGTGGACTTATCCATCGAAGACTACTCCCATGAGCCTTCCCTCCACGAGCTCTACCCCGCAATCCTATTCCCATAAACCTAACCTTGAGAGCTTCATCTCGCAAGCCTCCTCCTGACCACCGATCTCTGATGAATAGTCGAGATCAATTATCATGCCCAATGAAGGGTCGAGATTTATTCTCGATACTTTGGAAAATTTTCTCAATTCCTTCCTCAATTTATTAAATACTTGGGAATCTTGGTAGTTCACGGTTCCAGTTACAGGGGTTCCACATGGTCTAGGTTCCCACACTAGCATATTTGGGCCATTTTACGATGGTTGTTTCGACGCTATTGCGACGTTATCTCGTTGATATGGTGACAAATCTGGAGTCTTTTAAATGTTGGTTTATGTGACGTGGCATTTTCAACGAACTTGATCAAATGTCGAACAAGAAACAATATAGGCAAACAATTTGAAACCAATTTTGCATATAAATTGCGACAACAACTTTTATAGCAAAAGAAACACATCAATAGAAGTTGTCGTCGCATATGCGACGACAACTTTTCGTTGTTTATATAGCTAAACCATCGCATCAAGAGAAGTTGTCATCGCCTAGTCGACGACCACTTTTTGTTGTTTATGTAGCTAAACCGACGCATCAATATAAGTTGTTGCCACCTATTCGACAACAACTTTTTGTTGTTGATGTAGCTAAACCGGCGCATCAAAAGAAGTTGTCGTCGCCTATTCGACAACAACTTTTTGTTGTTTATATAGCAAAACTATTGCATCAATAGAAATTTTTGTCACATGGGCGATGACAACTTTTCGTTGTTTTTATAGCAAAATCATCGCATCAATAAAAGTTGTCGTCGGATATGCGACGACCAAAATTTATTTAGAAACAAAATAAAAAATTATTTTGGGCATCAATTTTGATATTAATATTAATATTAAATCCCAAAGGGTATTGCATGAGCCCCGTATTGATTTCACAAAGCCTTGGGACTTCTTTGATGGAGCTTGTCAAGGCTCTTCAAAAATGTGTGGGGATGGAGTCAAACTTGTTGTGTTGCTTATATGTTTAGTATAATGCACTCATTAACTATTAATCCGGGATTCGTAATCAACAAAGTTACAAGACACCAGTAAGAAAGGTAACTTCTAATGTCACAAGTATAGAACTAAGCTAGATTATGCATGTTGGAAACAAATCAAAATAGAAAATTGCAATGCACTTTGGTTTTATTTCACAGAGAGGCTATCTACTCCATTATGTCACATGCAAGTATGAGATGGAGTTGGTTTGACAGATCAACTCTGTTATCTGGCCTAGAAAACTAACTATGCAATCCACACTTCTAAAAGGGAAAATCACACATCAATCATCAAGCCATAGCATGGGTAGTTCAACAGTCAATATACTAAGTATGTTGTGGTTCACAATGTGTTGTTGTGAACTTCACTAGTTCTCCTTCAAATATGTCTAAATATTGCTGCCAACATTCATGTCTATAGAACAAAATCAAATTCATAAAAAAAGAGCATATGCAAAAATGGGGCGAGTAAAGATCTCTAAGAAATCATATAATGGAAATCCTAGTCTAATCTATATCGCTATCATCTAACAGAGTTAAAGCTTCAGCTAATTTAACATTTACACTATTGAAAACAAATGCTAATTCTAATCTACGAAGATGTTGACCTTTGTTGGGCAGTGGGCCCTTCCCGCTTCAACAGGTCAGCTACTGAATTCTACAGTAAGCTTGTTTTCAACCCACACATTACTCTCACTCAAATCTCAAAACATATAATCAAACTTTTGTTAACAACTCAACTCATATTCGATCATAGGCAATCAATACATGGAGATAAATGACGTTCTTCTATTAGTATTCACTCAAAATATGTTTTGCAATATCACACGTTGCTTCACATGTTGGTAATATGATAACTCTCCCTTCTACCATCCTTTCCAGGACTATTTATACAGTCTTAGTCGTGAAACACAAGGAGGAGAAGTGATTTGCAAATCAATCAAATGTTTAAATTTAATTATTCGGTTACATCTTTTAGCTTCATTCTCATGACACGAAGTGCATGAGGATGAGGGAATCAACAAACTATTCTAACATAGCCTTGCTAAAGCAAATAAACATCCACCAATTGTCTTGGGTGATCTGGAGCTAAACTTAGTACATTCAGATCTCTATATTGGTACCGGATCATGACATGTAGATGGTATCGGATCACAACAGTGCACAAATAGTGGTACCGGATCATGACAGTCCACGACTATTGGCACTGGATCGCAATAGATGAGATTTAGTACCAGATGCGTTTGGTACCAGATTCATACAATGGCAGTCTTGGTGCACAAGTACAGGATAGCTGAGCTGGTACAGGAAGGCTGGATTTATCTAGAGGTCAAATATTATACATGGAAAATTGAAGCATTAGTACATGAAATATTTAATTCCCTAGCTCAATAAACCACAAAATGCATGAATTAACCATACTTTACCTTATGACCTTATCATTGGCTAATGGTAGTGTTCTTGTCATTCACCCAAGCTTAGGTAAGCCAAAAAGGTATAGATGAAGAGTATAATAGGGTAATGGGGATGTCAATTTCGAGTCTCAACATTCCCCCATGCCAAAATCATTGCATGTCCTCATGCAACTGAAAATAAACCCAGAATTTTTCAAAACTTGAGACTGTGTTCTTTACTTTGGTGGATCAATGATGTTGATGGTTGAGGCCTCTTTTTTCAGCTCCCTTTTTATGACCCTAACGTATTGTAAGAGTCGTAGTACCTTCTTAAGCTTGTTAGAAGTATCTTCATGGTCGTATTGAAGTTGTTGGTTGGTTGCTTTCAATTGCTCATTTTCCTTTTTGATATACCTGTCCAATAGTTGGTATTCCTTCACTTCTTGTTGGAGTTCCTAATTTTGTTTTTGCAGTTCCCCAATCTTTTCCTTCATTTGTTCTTTTGTTAAGGCCTTTTTTGATTCCATCGTTGTTGGATAGATGCATGCTATTTCCTCGACTTCCTCCCTCATCCCACATAAAGTAATAGTGGCTTGTTCCTCGGTCAAACCAGGGATGTCATCTTGGACTGATAAATCTTTAGAAGGGGAGGTAAGATCGATTGGATCTTCCTGTGTATGAGGACTGACGATTGTTTTTCCTTTCTTTTCCATGCTCCTTGTGGTTCTTTTACAAGGAGGTATTGGATCAAGGGTGCTCACAGGCTTCCTTTTCTTCTTTTATAATTGTGAAATGGTGACAGGGGATTGTGCCATAGACTGTTTACTTTTAGTTTCTGAGCTATGCTTCCCTTTCTTCATCATTTTTTTTCTGATGACCCTTTTTCTCAACTGCCACTATTGAAGTCTCCTCTACTAATTTGTTTTTACCTTTTGATTCGGAGCTTTTAAAAGTCTTATTGACTGTGGAAGAGGGCCCTGCTTTTTCGTGTTGGCTCACTGCCCTAGATGATGGTGGAGTTGTCTTATCCTTCTTGCCCTCTTTCTTTTGAGGTTCCTTATTTTTCTTTGGAGCATGTTGAGTTTCCTCCATAGATTTGTTTTCTGTGGGAAGGTGTTGAGTGATAAGGGTTTTCCAACTAATCCTTTGTTTCCTAAGTTCATGTAAAACTAGCATTTTAATGAGACCTTGATGGTAAATGCTAGTCTTCTTAGTTTTGGATAGGGATTTAACACCTCTTACCATTTTGTTCAAACTCATCCATAGAAAATATGGGAAATCAATTTCAGGGCCTCCTTCAAAGTGTAATAGAATAAGATGATATATGAAGGTCACAACATACCTGCCCTCACAAGTGATGAATCGTCGAAGACTAGTAATCATTGGATGATACTCTTCCTTGATATAGTTCCTAGGGATCCCCTTTTTCCAGTCAAGGTGTTGATGGTCTTCTTTCAAGAATCGTTGGCACATTTCCTTGTTGATTCCTGCACCTTTGAAGTATTTGGCTCCTCTGTTAGGTAATCCCGTGACCTCCCTTAAGGTTGCTTCATTAATTGTCAGTTGTAGATTGCCTATATGTGCAATCTCTCCATCGTAACCCTGGATAAATTCGTGAGATATCCTCTCATGCTAGCTTGTGAATTTTTCCAGAAATGGAATCCATCTCGATCTAGCATATTTTTCTTGACATAATTGGAACTCCTCGGTTTCTCTATAAATTTGGAAGACCGGTTCGTGTCTACTAACGACCATCGTTATAAGTTGTGAGAAAAGGATCGGGTTGTAGCACAAGGGTTTAGTCAATTGATGAGGGTAAGGGTTTGGTATCAGAGAGGATTAGGCTCAGGACTGGAGAAAGCTCACGAAAAAATGGAATATGGTGATGGTGTTGATAATGCGAATGGTAAGTCTAAGTAAGGATGCCGCAAATAAAATTTATGACTAGATAAGCCATTTCATTTCTACCCATTACTGTAATGATGAGGACAAGACATTGGGTGTCAAAGCATCATTTTGGGATATGTGATTGGACTTTCGGGTGGTGAATTTGATGTTGGATCATGGTTCATGACATAAGATAGGTTCGTGAATTGCTTAAGGACAAAATATATTCGTGGCTTATCATTACTAGACATGCTTCATATTTTGATGTGATTTTTCCCTTAACCATGTTCGAGCGCTATGAGAGGATTGATTAAGTTTAGGCATATGGGTATGAGGGATAGGTGCATGGTTTTAATACTAAGGTCATAAGATCTAGTATATATTTTCATAATTATTGTAGTTTTATGAGCATAGGAAAATAAATACCATGTTACCTTTGCTTTTACCTTTGTATGATCAATACCCATAGCATGTGTGATTGCTTGTAAATTGTCAGAATTCATCCTTTTAGACTGAAGTTTCTTGAAAACTTGGTACGGGAATATCCTGTACTTCTTTTATTCTGTGCTTATCTTCTTTTGTATTTGGTTCTGCAGGGTGATCATGTGAGTCTGAAAAAAAGTTATGAAGGGGCTCTTTGACCTTCACCCATGCCAAAGATGTTGTATATCTGTATGCAAGAAGATTCAACATTTATATCATAATGGAGAAAAGATGATAAGAGCAAAAGTAACCAATCAAATTCTAGGAGTACATTTATCACCTAGCATATGATCTGATACCTAAAAAAAAAGTGAAATTGCCATTCTTTTGATGGATTATTGACAAAGGTAGCATTCAGCAGTGAAACAGGGGAATATTTATATGTTTTCCAGAAGAACGGATCCCACCTAACTTGCTTCAGAGATTTACTATCATTGGATGTTATAGATAAATTTCACAGTATAAGTAGATTAGACTCGCTAGTTAGGTCTCCACTCTTAAGAAGTTTCCTTCTTAGGTAATGTAGGATTTCGATGTCAGACCAGTAAGTTGACTTAGGATGATTCTCAAATGGACATTTGCTTGAAGTAATTATGTTGTTGTTTAATCTGGAGTTTGTATCTCATGAAATCCAATAGTGACCTTTGTTCTTTTTGTTTTGGATGATAAAAGTGAATTTTTCAATCAGACAAGTATAGATGAGACATTCCTCAACCATAACCCACTGCCAGCAAGCATGTTCATTACTTTGGTGGGGTAGTTGTGATAATTAGTAAGAGGTGCCTTCCCTAGGAAGAATGCCCCATTGCCAACATGCATGTTCAGTACCCTGATGGGTTTGCCTAGTCATACAATAGACCGGTACCCATTGTCAGCAGACCTGTTACGTATCTCGGCAGGTTAGTTTCTTAAACCCTTTTTCCATCAAAGGCTTCTTGTCCATAGTCACCTATTTTGGTTTTTATTAAAGAGTGCTTTGCACAGTGACAGGGGAGGCTCATCTGAAAACCTTTTTACAGGTTGGAATGGTATTGGATTGGAAGGCATATACTCTTCTTTTGAATGTCTGTTAAAGATTTGTCTAAAGGAAAAATAAACTTTTTGTGCACATTATTTCTTTAGAGTGATCCAGATGTATAATTTTGTCTGAATTTGTCGATAAGAGAATGACCTAAAGTTTCCTTAGGGTACTGGTACATCCTCTTCCATAAAAGTTTTGTTAGTGTGCCCATGGTAGAGAGTGTTCATATACTTATATGTTACTCTTTAATAAGATAATCCAATGAATACTATTGAAGTATGGTTAGGGTGAGATAGTTACTTATAGGATAATATATTTTTTTCCTTTAAATCATGCTGAAATACTGGATAAATGCAACTTCTAGTCTTTGAAGCGGATTATGGTTCTTTGAGCAATCATAGGTAAATATTGTGTCCCTCTTTTTATTTTATTTTTAAGCAACAGAACCAAAAGAAATTAAATACTTCTTTTTAACTAGCAACAGAACCAAAAGAAATTAAAATACTCCCCTTTAGTTGTCAACATAACCAAAAGAAATTATTGCTTCACAAGGGTTGTCATTTGATACTGCATTCGACTTCTTGGTTCCAGCTTAAGTGGTTGTTTGCATGGCTTCGTACTTCATATTAATTGACATAAGATTTTGAAATATGCATAGTAAGCTTTGTCAATTAGGTAATGTGTCTTGATAGTACTGTAGAAGGACAGACTTCTGGTACCGGACCAGAACAGGATTTCTGGTACTGAAGCAGAACATAATATTGTTGATTCCTACAAACTGATGTTTAGAAAGTTCATGAAGGATCAAATAAATTATAGAAATTTACTTACAAAAAATAAAAAAAATTGCGAAAGTAAAACAAAAGGAGGTAAGAATCTCTTGTTACCTTCAGCTTATTAACAAAATTCGATCCACACCTATGTACAAAAATTTCAAATAAACCAATCAATCAATGTGGATCAGTAGGAGGGTCTCCTTCCTTACTGATCATATGCATATCTAAATTTTGTAGTATACGAGTCAAGAATTCTTCTTTTGATAGGGGTTTGTTGTAAACATGCAACCAGTGACCATTCACAAGTAGTGGTGTATGTTGTTCATCAATTGTCTTTATCCTGATTGAACTATTATCGTAGACAGTGTCAATTTCGTAAGGTCCCATCCAACAAGTAGTTAGCTTACCTTTGAAGTTCTTGAATTTGCTGTCATACAATAGGGCCTAATCTCCTTGTTGAAAATTTTTCTTTTTGAGATACTTGTCATGCCATTTTGTTCTATGTTCTTGAATGAGGGTAGTTCTTTGAAGTGCTTCCTTCATGGTTTCATCCAACTCATTAAGCTGCAAGAGTCTTTATTTTTGGGCTTCATCCAAGTTCATGCCAACTTGTACTGCAATCCTAAAGGTTTTGATCTAAAATTCTATGGGAAGAAGCACCTGCTTCCCATACACCAACTCATAGGGTGTATGTCCTATTGTATTCCTCCAGGTGATTCTATAAGCCCATAAGGCTTCTAATAATCTGTCAGCCCAATCCTTATGGTGCATCTTTATTGTTTTGGTAAGAATGGACTCAATAACTTTGTTGGTAGATTCTACTTGTCCATTTTCGTGTGGATGGTAGGGTGTAGATTTCATGTGTTTGATTTGGTACTGTTCCGTAATAGCTTTAACTAGATGAGAGGTAAATTGAGTTCCCTGATCAGTCACAATTTCTTGAGGTACACCAAATCTAGTAAAGATATCATTAAAAATGAAATCTACCACTGATTGTTCACTTGCAGCTGCTAAAGCTTCTGCTTCAACCCATTTAGTCACATAGTCAGTGCATACAAGTATATACTTTTTATTTTTAGATGCATGGTTAATGGGCCCTACAAAATCTAATGCCCATTTCTCAAAAGGCTCAATAACTACTTGGGCTTGAAGTGGCATTTGGTCTCGTGCAGTAGGCTTACCCATTCGTTGGCATTCATCACAATTGAATACATAGGTTTTAGCATCTCTGAAAATATGGGGCTAGTAGTAACCGGATTGCAGAACTTTGTAAGTGGTCCTCTTGTCTGCAAAGTGTCCTCCACAAGGACCATCATGGCAGGCTTGCAGAATATCATCAATTTCATCTTCCCTTACACATCTCCTGATCACCAAATCTGGTCCTGTTTTGTAGAGGCAGTCATCGTGCCACATGTAATTTTCACTTAGTTGAATTACTTTTTGCTTTTTCTCTAGGAGACTATTTTTTAGGCATCTTCCCTGTCACAAGATAGTTAGCAACATCTGCATACCACAGAGTGAATGTAGAAATAGCAAATAAATTTTCATCAGGAAAGTTATCTTCTACTAGTGCATTATCTCTTAGATGAATCATTCTAGATCAGAAATCAGCCACAAGATTATCTTTACCAGGTCTATCAATAATGTTGATATTAAACTCTTGCAATAATAAGAGCCAACGTGTAACTCTAGGATTTGTTACAGGTTTGTTCATTAAGAATTTGATGGTTGAATGATCAGTGTGTACAAAATATTGATATCCTGTAATATAGTATCTAAATTTATTGATAGCATGGACTATAGCTAGCAATTCTTTTTCTGTGACGGTATAATTAACTTCAGTTGGAGACAGATTTTTACTGACAAAGTAAATAGCATAGGGCATTTGATTTTCTCTTTGTCCAAGGACTGCCCCAAGGACTGTGTCTGAGGCATCGGTACAGATATGAAAAGGAAGGGACCAATTTGGTCCTCTTAATACAGGGGTAGTTGACAATTTTTGTTTTAGAATTTCGAAAGATATTTGGCATTCATCATCCCACTTAAATTTGGTTTCTTTAGATAATAATTTGAATAAAGGGGTAGCTAGGCTTGTAAAATTCGGAATGAATCTTCTATAGTAGCCAGCATGTCCTAAAAAGCTACGGACTTCCTTTTGTGAGGAAGGTATTCTGATTTGTGTGATGATATAAATCTTTTTCGGATCAACTCTCATTCCAGAACCGGAAATGTGATGTCCCAAAACAATACCTTCAATGAGCATCATTTTTTATTTTTCATTACTTAAGGAAAGATTAGTTTCCTTACACCTAATCAAGACTTTTTCTAGACTGGTCAATGATTCCTGGAAGTCTTGTCCATGGACTATAACGTCATCCATGTAGACTTCCACACAATCATTGGTCAAGTCGTAGAAAATGGCTAGGACATCTCTTTGAAAAGTGGTTGGGGCACTGCAAAGTCCAAAAGGGAGCACTCTATAAGTATATGTGCCCCAACGGTAGGTGAAAGTGGTCTTCTCCTAGTCTTCGGGTGCTATTTGTATCTGGTTGTAACCACTAAACCCATCCAAGAATGGAAAATACTTCTTTCTGGACAAGGTATCCAACACCTAATCAATAAATGGTAAGGGAAAATAATCCCTATGGGTGGCTTTGTTTAACTCCCGAAATTCTACACATATCCTCCACTTACCATTTTTCTTGGGAACTATGACAAGTGGAGATACCCATTGACTATCTGAAATGGGGTATATGAGATTGGCTCGAAGGAGTTTTTGCAATTCCTCTTTTACAATATCTTTAAGGGCTGGATCCATCCTTCGTTGAGGTTGTCTAACTGGTCTAGTTTGGTCATTAGTGTAGATATGATGTGTGCATGTGTCAAGGTGAATGCCTTTCATGTCTGCATAATCCCATGCAAAGGCATCAAATTGTCTTTGGAGCATTTCAATCACTTGTGTCTTTTGTTCTGGTTCCAAACTAGAGTTGATATACAAAGGTTTTCCTGGGCTAATCTCAACAAGTTCAGTAGTTTCTTCCTTATCTGAGGAGGCTGGTGATAATGTATATAATTGAGTGATATCAGGGTGTCAAGTTTGTTGAAATTCGGAACCAAAAATATGTGACAATTCTACAAAAGACCTTGGGTATTCAATGCAATTTGTGTCAGCCAAAAATAAGCTTAAGACTTGTTCATCTGATTGTTTTTGTATTCCTCTTACTTGTTCAAGTGTTAACAGAGGTATGATGCAATCTTCCTCTCCATAAGGGTTTTCTAACCAAATAGGTATTTCCTGTGCTAGTTGGGTAGGAGGGAAGAGGACAAGTTTTTGGCTATGTGTGCCATTGGATATAGTCATCTCACCAGACCGACAGCTGATAAAGGCATCTGTTGTGGCCAGCCAAGGGAGGCCAAGAACCACAGGGTGTCCTGGTT
>JZKD02S0812042.1:10602-37064 GCA_000966675.3 Picea glauca | reverse complement strand
CTATTATCCTAAGTTAGAGTGCATGCTTTGAGGAGGTTGTTTATGGAAAAGGAGGAGATTTTCTTAATTTTTTGGACTTTCTTATTTTAGATGAGCTATTATTGTCAAGGAAGGAGGTGCTTGGGTTGGAAAATATTTAATTTAAGCAAGAGTTTGTTTATTATAGCATTGTATCCATCTTCAGTTCATACACCCTCTTTGGAGGAGTTTATATTTGGGATGTGATAGCTTTGTTCCTCTATTTATGGTTGTGACATTTGTTTAAACCTATATGCCTATTCTATAAAGGCTAAAGGGGTAGTGAGGACAGGGGTGGGATTTGATTACTGATATTTCTTGACTTCTCTTGTCTTCGCACTCCACTTTCTGATTGGAGTAAGTGTGAGCAACCATAATATTCAATGAGATGTAGAGGTTGCTATCACCTTTCTCATGTTAATTCATCCCTAAACATTGGTGTGAGAAAGTGCTTCGAAAGTGGTTTGATGCCCCTTGGAGTGCTTTGTAGTTGAAGCTAATATCCCCCAAAATTTGTAGTAATTACAGCTTCTAAATAAAAGTAACATCC
This sequence comes from Picea glauca, assembly GCA_000966675.3. Taxonomy (NCBI): domain Eukaryota; kingdom Viridiplantae; phylum Streptophyta; class Pinopsida; order Pinales; family Pinaceae; genus Picea; species Picea glauca. The sequence continues at coordinate 36,496 of JZKD02S0812042.1, read as the reverse complement.
ATTTGGATATTATTGCATAAAATTATCGACGAACTTTTTTCGTCAATAGTATAGCAAATTCGTCGCAAGATTATTTACATTTATCTCTCTTGCGACGATATCAAATGATGCTTGGATTCATTTCATATTTGGTTTATCAATTTGAAATCTCAATTTGATACCTTTTTCCCCACCTCTAAAAACATTCTGCGACATTTTTCCGCACAAAAATACCCTTTTGAAACTGTTGTTGTTATAGCAAGATTGTCTACACATCTTTAAATCATCAAATATTTATAGGCCAATTTTAGGTCACTATCGTTGCCATTGCGACGACAGTGACCTAAAAAAAAATTTTTTTCCACCTATTTATTTTAGGTCATTTTCAACGATAAAGTTTGACTAAATTATTATGGTCAACATTCGTCGCTTATGCGACAGACAATCTAAGGTCGTCTCTTATGCGACGAACATTGACCGTTATAATTCAGTCAAACTGTAGGCATCGAGATTGTGACGAACACGGGGTAGATTTAGAAAAAAAGAACTTTTTCTCTTACATGTTGCGACGAAAGAGTACTTTCGTCGCAAGTGGTCGTCACAAATTTTTCAATATGTAGTAGTGCCACGATAAGGTCCAACCCTCGCGGTTCCACCAAGAGGTTCCAAATTTAAACTTTGTGCCGATGGAATTTCAAAATAAAAAAGGGGACTTCATGCTTCCACGGGATCCACCATCCCGCATGTTGGGATTTACGCCCTAAGGCATTTCCATAAGAGGATCAAAGGAAAACCCATTCTCGATCTTCCATACTGAATTCCCAGACATTGAACAAGGCAAGCCCTATGCATAGAGCTTGGCTATTTCCAAGACTTAAAAGATGGAAGAATTTGTGGGGAATTCATAGACTTCCCAAGTGAATAAACTATTCACTTCAATCTTTCCTTTCTCAGAGATTTTAATCAAGAAGACTAGTTCCTATGCATATACATTCAGAGGGAGATAACTCATCATGCAAAATCTTCCAACTTACAAGAGATTACTCCATCAAGCATTCCATGCATGTTCTCATAGATGGGTTCTCAACCATAGGCATTTATAGCTTATCAATTCATGAAACCTACCAAGAAATGAATTATTGGGATTTCAAGAGGCATAACACATAGATTCCTTCTATTCTTTCAAATTTTAGAAAGATAATAATACTCAGCAAGGAAACCCATGCATGCAAATAACAAGGTCATGCACATTCAATCTTCTACTCCTAAACTCTATTCACAATTCATATAGTTCCATGATTGCACAAGCACATAAATATTGTAAATGGAAGAAGCATCAAACCCATTTAACATGCCAATATGCTTATCTATTTAGAAATTTAATGGTTGGGAAACCGACTGAGGGTGAGTGCTTCTCCACCCAACTCTAGGCTATGTTGCACTTATATTTTCTACAACATGCAACCCCTATGCTAGGCCATGATACCACTAGGAATACTTTGGTTTCTCTCATAAGACTTTGGGTTAGGTGTGAAGGCCACTCTCCTTCACTGAAAATTCATAGAAAGAAATCCCCTACCCATCGAGATTAGGGCCACCATGAATCTCTCAGATGCTCTCCTAGTTGGATATAACTGCACAAGGGAGTTCCTTTACTTCCTCAACAGTCCCTTAGTTCCCTCCCCTCTCAGTTCCAATTCCTATCACAAAAAACATCATATCCACAACCCTCTATGATCAAGTCAGGTCTGCATTTTTTTGCTCGATTCCAACAACCAAACTCACCTTTAGACTCTATCTTCATTCTTTCTACTCTCCTCATTCACATCTCGTCCACTTCCTTCTCTGGAAAGTTCCTCTTCTCCCCCTGGTTTCCTCTCTTTCTTCTATCAGAATCCTCCAAGGGTTATCCCCCAAAACAAGGTGGTACTTTTCAAAACTTTCGGCTGACAGTCCCTAGTTGATCTAGCCATCCCCCAACCCTCGTACCTTCTTGAAGGTGTGTATGATTGCTCAACCACCATGCCTCTCCTCATTAATTGAATTCTTGGGATATGGAAAGAAAAACCCAAGTAATATACTTCAAATGGATTAAGGCACTAAGGATCTCTTAGGTGAAGCTTAACTCTTAGGGTTGGTAAGGTAATCCCCAATCCCCTCACCAACTTCTTCTCATGGTATCATGGTATGTACCTATGCTCCACACCTCGGTCAATTGTTTTTCCTTTCTTCATTAAATAAAAACACATTTACATTGCATGTAAATTTCAGATATCCATGTCGTGACTCACAACAATATTAAGTCATAATTAGAAAACTAGGGAAAACAGGGTGTTACATAAATTCCCTTCTCATGAAGCTCCACCGACATGTCTAGTTGTCCCCAAGCATAGGCACCCCTCATCCTCTGAAATGGGACTTATGTTTCCTGGGATCGTCGTCCCTCCCTCCATTATTGCTCTCCCCGAAGTTTTTTCTCCTTTGATTTCATCGGTGTTCCCCCTCCCCCTACTTCCCTAGAAAAATAGCCCCCTCCCTCTTGCACCTTTCCCTCCCCACCTCTTTCCCCCTCAGCAAGCTCTTTGAAAAGTAGTTACTCCAAGCCACTCCTCAAATCAGATTATCTAATATCGTCAAAGGTGAAACCCATGGAAGAGGTGGCCATTGAGGGAGGGTTGTCGTTGGATAAGCAGTCATGCGCTCAGGTGGGATGGAAGTCATGCCTCTCTTTAGCACAAATTAAAGTGAGAAAGGATATTAGAAGAAAAAAACAATACACCATAGTGCGGTCCCTTAGAGCAAGGAAATCCTAGGAGAGGGGTCCTTGATGATTTGTCTCTCTTTCAATGCTCGAGAGGTCGAGGGTTCCTCAAAAAGCCTATCCCTCAAAAGGATTGTAAAATCCTTTGATCTGGATGTTATAATGATTCAGGAAACCATGTGTATAGAGGTGAAGGCCACAAAATCCTTTCGATCACGGATAAAAGAGTGGTCGTTCAGTACAATTTATTGACACAATGGGTTTATCAACGAGGATGCTAATGACAATGAATTGTCATTTAAGGGTCCTTTCATGTTTTTCAATCCCTTCTGGTATTGTGGAGAAATTGGAAGACCGCCACCTTGTCGCTTCTTTTAGATTGGTCAACTTGTATGGACCTTACACTGAAAAAAAAACCTTCTGGGAAGGTCTTGTTTCTTTTGGGTCCCTTTCTTCCTCCAACATCGTTCTAGGCAGAGACCTTAACTTTACTATCTCGGTTCCGGAAGTATGGGGAGCCCACCCCCAAAGGGATCCATTAGAGGGTTTATTTTCCCATATGATAGAAGAGGCACACCTGGTTGATGTGGAGCCCCAAAAATTGATTCCCACTTGGAGGAATGGAAGAAAAGGGGGAAATTTTGTGGGAAATGCCTTGATATATTCCTTATCTCTGAAGCTTTAGTGGAGAATCCTTGGCAGATAAAGTCTTGGGTCTCCTTGGGGGGGATCTCAGACCATTTTCCCATTGTGATGAAGATCGATAATAAAGCATCGAAGGCACATTCCCCGTTGAAATTTAACCATTCGTGGATCCTAGAGGAAGACTACAAAAGGTTGGTATCTTCTCTCTGGACCCATCTAGAGGAGGACTCTGGGAGTTCCTTCAAGTAGCAATTTGTAGAAAATCTAGGAAAGGTAAAAAAAGATACCAAAGAATGGGCTTGTGCTTTCAATAATAAAGCTCAATCCCTCCTTCATGAAGTTGATTCAAAGATTGACTACCCACTCGTGGAAAAACCGACAAGCTCTCTCTTTCTTTGTAAATGAAGAGAGTTTCCTAAAATCTCTAATGGTCACGATACATGAATTATTGGCCAACAAAGAAACCATGTGGTTCCTTAAGAGCAATTTTGTCTAGCTAAAGGGGGGAGATGACAATACCAAATATTTCCACAGGTACACAAACTACTAGAAAAACCTTAATTCCATTTGGGAAATCTCAGATCAAAATGGTTAGCTAGTCAATTCCTTCGAAGGAATTGTTGATGTGGGGAAGGACATTTTCTCCAACCTCTTTAAGGAACCAAGAGGATGCCCTATCAAAGAAATCCTAAAGGTGGTCAACATTTTCCCTAGGTCCTTTAACGAGGAGATGAATTAGTCTCTTCAAGCGAAGGTATCAGAAAGTGAAATTTTAGACACCCTTAATTCTCTTCAAAAGATAAAAGCTCGTGTCTGGATGGCCTCTCATAATAATTTTACCTGGGTTTTTACGACCTTATCAAAGTCGATCTGCTGAAGATGGTTTTGGAGTCACAATGCTCTAGAAAAATCCTTGGTTCCTTCAATGCAACTCATCTGGCTCTCATTCCAAAAAAAAAAAAACCGATTCCAAGTCTTTCAAGGACTTCATACCTATATCCTGTTGTAATGTCATATACAAACTTATTTCCAAGATAATTGCTAATCTACTTAAGCCTTTCCTAAACGAAATAATCTCCAAAGAACAATTTGGCTTTTATTTAAGCAACAAATTCATGATGTGGTAGCCCTAGCCGAAGAAGCTCTACATTCAATCAAGACTCAAAAGAATTGTGTTGAAGCTGGATCTCTCAAAAGCTTATGATAAAACTAGTTGGGTATTTCTTAGACTTTCTCTAATTCAAATGGGTTTGAATCTGGCCAGTATCAATTGGATAATGGGTTGCATAGAGTTGGCTTCTTTTGATGTCCTTATAAATGGTTCACCTTCTAAATTCTTTCGTCCATCTAGAGGAATCAGACAAGGTTTCCCTCTATATATGTTCCTCTTCCTTATAACTGCAGAAGGTTTAAGAAAACTTATATGCAATGCTAGGAGAAGTGACTTGCTAAAAGGAGTCAAAATCACCCCTTCTGAAATCCTCTCTCATTTGTTGTTTGTTGACGATGTCCTTCTCTTTGGTGCAAGATCAACTTAGGAATTCCAGGTTATTAAATACATTCTAGATTTATTTTGTTCATCTACATTAATGGAAATCAACATGGCCAAGTCCAATCTCCTTTATATCTTTCCTATGAAAAATTTGTAGATGCAGATGCAGTGGGATAATGTTCGGAGTATGCACTCACCTATGAAGAGTAAAGTTATTTTGTGGTTGGCCCTACAAGATAAAATTTTAACATGGAATAATGACCTTAGAAGGGGTGGGTTGGTCCCAATAGATGTGCATTGTGTAGGCAAGAGGCTAAAACTACCCAACATTTGTTTATCTCTTGCTCCTTCGCGATTAACGTATGGTTTTTTGTAACATCAATTTTTAAAGCAAATTGTCACTCATTGACTGACATTCTTGAAGACTAGCTTAAAATATTGGAGGAATGAAACTTCTGAAAAAGTCTATGGGTCTCTTCCCAACTTCTTTACTTATTTAAGATGGTGGTATCGAAAGATGTGTGTTTTTCAAGATATAGTTAGACATCTTATACATGTATTTAAATATAATATGTTTAGAAATAAGATAAATTGAAGTGTAAAACAAGTTTGTTTGGCCTATGCCCTTTGGATGGATCAACTACAACACAAAGACAACTTTACATCTTTGTAAAGTACCTTTAAGAGACCTCACACACACCAAAACTGCTCCACACATTGAAGTGATAAGTTCCAAATTAGAACCCATCATTTCATCTTTAAAAGACTTTCTCATAAACACCATCACTGCTCTGCACATTGAAGTGATAAGTTTCATATTAAAACTTATAGCTTCATCTTTAAAAGACCTTATCAGAGACACCAAAACAGCGCCACACATTGAAGTGATCCCCTATCGATTTTCTTACCAATTCTGAGTGCCCCTCTAGAAATTCCTAGTAAGTGCCTATGGATGGGAGATCCATTTACCCAGAAAATAGATATATAGCCAAAAAAAGAAGTAGGTAATAAATCTTATCCTATAAATTCCTAGTAAGTGCCTATGGATGGGAGATCCATTTACCCGGAAAATAGATATATAGCCAAAATAAATGAAGTAAGTAATAAATCTTATCCTATCACCAAAAAAAAATGAAGTAGGTAATAAATCTTATCCTATCTTCGAGAGGGAAGTTTCAAAAGGTGGGTCGGAGAAGCCCATTTTTCACTGACCCCAAGCGCATATATGTCGGTGGGATCGCCCCGGCTTGAGCCACACCAACCCTTGACATGGTTGGATTTTTTGTCCCCACAGGTTTCAAACCAGTGACTTTAACATCACGGAGTGTCTTAAGAGCACACTCCATCACCAACTATCCTACACCTCAAAGACTATCTTTAAATTATATTTAATCAATAAAAAAAATTAATAAAAAATATATTATAATTTTAAATAAACAAAAATAATAATTAAAAAAAAGAGTGAACTAATAATAATTGAACTTGGTTGATCATGATAAGTTGATAACACTTACAAATTAAAAATGTTTGTAAAATAATAAAACACTTACAAATTAAAAATGTTTGTAAAATAATAAAACACTTACAAATTAAAAATGTTTGTAAAATAATAGTTGTTATATTGATCCGTGATAGAGAGAAACCAGCTCCTTCTCGACTGAAGCCTTAAACATTCAACGTCGCCTGATAGATTCGAACTCTCGCGGGGAAACCCCATGTACTTAGCAGGCACACGCCTTAACCACTCGGCCAAAGCGACGCGGATGTCTAAAATATCCTGAAGCTGCATCACATTGTAATTTGTAAGTTTGGGTTGTAAAAATGAAAGCGTTGGAACACCTCCTTTTGTCCGGCCCAAGTTCATGGTACACTTTTCGTCGCGCGGATCAGTTGAGTTTCATCTGGTCAAATGTCAAAACAGACGGGGTGAGAGAGGTTCGAACTCTCGACCTCAGGATCACCTCAGTTTCAGGTTTGAACTCTCGCCTCAGTTTCATCTGATTGGACAAATGTCAAAATATATGGGGTGAGAGAGGCTCGAACTCTCGACCTCAGGATCACTCAACAATTAGCTATGAGACCTACGCGCTAGCCAACTGCGCCACCACGCCCATTGATAATGAAAAAAAAAGCTAATTAAAATTCACACCAAATCTGGTTTTGGGTGTGAAACAATTTTTTTGTTCGGTGAATGACAATAATTTCAAGACAAGTCATAAGCTAAGGTGCGTAACATGAAATTTAATCGGTGAAATTACTCGTTGCAACGGCAATCGACAAGCAAACAAACAATATTCAACTAAACGGAAAGAAGACGAGCAACTTTATAGTCTCCATTGAATTAGATAAATTCTCAATTTTCCATTTGCCTCTGGTCAATGTGTATTGTGAAACACTGGGCCTCACGTACGCCAAAGAGATGAAGCCGTACTTATCATTATTTAAGTTATATAAAAAAATAATTTAATAAGTGGATAAATTTGTTTTGTTTTAAAATTTGTCACTTAAATTTTTTCAATATCTAAAGTTTAATTGGATTGAAATTTTAGTCATGGAACTTTGTCCATATAAATTTTGATTCATTTTAAAATGACATTAATTGTGAAAATTGTGAAAAAATAACCCTCCATTATTGCTTTCCCCGAAGTTTTTTCTCCTTTGATTTCATCGGTGTTCCCCCTCCCCCTACTTTCCAAAAAAAAAAAATAGCTCCCTCCCTCTTGCACCTTTCCCTCCCCACCTCTTTCTCCCTCAAGATATAGTTACCTTTCCCTCCCCACCTCTTTCTCCCTCAAGATATAGTTAGACATCTTATACATGTATTTAAATATAATATGTTTAGAAATAAGATAAATTGAAATGTAAAACAAGTTTGTTTGGCCTATGCCCTTTGGATGGATCAACTACAACACAAAGACAACTTTACATCTTTGTAAAGTACCTTTAAGAGACCTCACACACACCAAAACTGCTCCACACATTGAAGTGATAAGTTCCAAATTAGAACCTATCATTTCATCTTTAAAAAACTTTCTCATAAACACCATAACTACTCTACACATTGAAGAGATAAGTTTAATATTAAAACTTATATTTTCATCTTTAAAAGACCTTATCTTTAAAAGACCATATCAAAGACGAAACAACTCCACACATTGAAGTAATCCCCCTATTGATTTTCTTACCAATTCTGAGTGCGCTTCTAGAAATTCCTAGTAAGTGCCTATGGATGGGAGATCCATTTACCTAGAAAATAGATATATTGCCCAAAAAAAGAAGTAGCTAATAAATCTTATCTTATAAATTCCTAGTAATTGCCTATGGATGGGAGATCCATTTACCCGGAAAATAGATATATAACCAAAATAAATGAAGTAAGTAATAAATCTTATCCTATCACTAAAAAAATGAAGTAGGTAATAAATCTTATCCTATCTTCGAGAGGGAAGTTTCAAAAGGTGGGTTGGAGAAGCCCATTTTTCACCGACCCCAAGCGCATATATGTCGGTGAGATCATGTTTTTATTTCATTTCATTCAAGAAAGATAGAACTTCTGGTCAAAGCTCCATCAAATCTAGGACATACAACACCAAGTACATAAAACTACCGACCTCTAGACAATCGTCGGCATTAACCATGTAGCATTTATTTAAATGTTTTTGGATAAAAGTAGTTTTAAATTCATGTAAAACAATTTTTTTTAAATGTTTCAAGTGTTATCATAGGATCCAAAAAAATTGGCACTATTTGTGCAAATTTTTTTTAATTTACTTTTAAATTATATATTTATTTTTTTTGTTTGTTAGTTTGTCCATGATTTGTGGGACTAACATGTCGCTGAGAAATCGCGACTTAGAGGCATCTAAGCTGAGGATCACACCCGGCTTGAGCCACACTAACCCTTAACATGGCTGGATTTTTTGTCCCCACAGGCTTGAGCGACACCAACCCTTAACATGATTGGATTTTTTGTCCCCGCAGGTTTTGAACCAGTGATTCTAACATCACAGAGTGCCTTAACAACACACTCAATCACCAACTATCCTACACCTTGGAGACTACCTTTAAATTATATTTAATCAATAAAAAAAATTAATAAAAAATATATTATAATTTTAAAAAAGAGTCAACTAATAATAATAATAATAATAATAAAGCTTGGTTGATCCTGATTAAAAATGTTTGTAAAATAATAATTGTTATATTGATCCGTGATCAAGAGAAAACTAATAATAATAATAATAATAATAAAGCTTGGTTGATCCTGATTAAAAATGTTTGTAAAATAATAATTGTTATATTGATCCGTGATCAAGAGAAACCGGCTCCGTCTCGACTGAAGCCAGTATTCGTTTAGATTATATGAGATATAAACACCTCTGTTGGATGCTTAACATTCAACGTCCCCTGAAAGATTCGAACTCTCGCGGGAAAACCCCATGTAATTAGAAGGAAAACGCCTTAACCACTCAGCCAAAGCGACGCAGATGTTTAAAATATCCTGAAGTTGCATAACATTGTAATTTGTAGGTTTGGGTTGTAAAAATGAGCGCTCGCCTGAATGAAAGCGTTGGAACACCTCCTTTTGTCCTGCCCAAGTTCATGATACACTTTTCGTCGCGCGGACCAGTTGAGTTTCATCTGGTCAAATGTCAAAATACACGGGGTGAGAGAGGTTCGAACTCTCGACCTCAGTTTCATCTGAATGGCCAAATGTCAAAATATATGGGGTGAAAGAGGTTTGAACTCTCGCCTCAGTTTCATTTGAATGGACAAATGTCAAAATTTATGGGGTGAGAGAGGCTCGAACTCTCGACCTCAGGATCACTCAACAAGTAGCTATGAGACCTACGCGCTAGCCAACTGCGCCACCACCCCATTTACAATGAAAAAAAAATCTAATTAAAATTCACACCAACTTTGTTTTTTGGTGTGAAACAATTTTTTTGTTCGGTGAATGACAATAATTTCAAGACAAGTCATAAGCTAAGGTGCGTAACATGAAATTTAATCGATGAAATTACTCGTTGCAACGGCAATCCACAAGCAAACAAACAATATTCAACTAAATGGAAAGAAGACAAGCAACTTTATAGTCTCCATTGAATTAGATAAATTCTGAATCTTCCATTTGCCACTGGTCATTGTGTATTGTGAAACACTGGGCCTCACGTAGGTAGGCCAACGAGATGAAGCCGTACTTATCATTACTTAAGTTATATAAAAAAGTAATTTAATAAGTGGATAAGTTTGTTTTGTTTTAAAATTTGTCACTTAAATTTTTTCAAAATCTAAAGTTTAATTGGATTGAAACTTTATTCATGAAACTTTGTCCATTTGATTCATTTTAAAATGATATGAATTGTGAAAATTGTGAAAAAAATATTAAATTAAGGTAAAATTTTGTCTCGTTAAAAAAAATCTTTAAAAAAAATTAAGTTTGTTTACTTATTAACTTATTCCTATAAAAAATAGTCATTAGTTTAAATGGAAATTCACAACTTTCATTCATGAGAAAATTGTGTTGCATGAAATTCCCAAATATTAAAATGAGAAACTGAGAGATTGATAAATGTTATAAGAGATTGTGGAGTCTCATAGATTCGAGTTATCTTTTTTAGATTGTAATTAAAAGATGATACATTCTTCCATCTACACAGTGCTTTAAATCATGGCAATGTCATTTGTGGCTATTCAATTCAAGATTAGGGAAACAATGTGATCGAAATGCAACCATAAATGTAACTTTAGCAACAATGACACCTCCCCTAACACTACATGTTGTGTAGTGGAAGCATAAAACACAGATTTATTTAATTGCAAATATTGAATAAGATGCAGTCACACAAATTTAACATAGTGTTTTTACTTGGTAAAACCCTATACATGGAAACATCCACGAGACAATGATATTTAGTTTGTTTATCATTCAAGGGAGATATTACATCAACCAGACCAGGCTTACACACACTCAACCTCTCTCAAGACACTTTGCCTCTACAGGCTTACATAGATATATAACAATTCTCACTCAGTTACATAAAAATGATTACGATTAATGTGCTCCTATCCCTATTTTAATTCTAGTTTATTTGATCCAACTAAATATTGAATAATAGGGGCCATACAATCTTCCCAATATCTAATACGTGTGTAAATTGGTTGGCATATCTCAACACTACACCCAATGCTAAATCTAGGTTGATATTAAATTTACCATGTTGTCACCTCAATACCCCAACAATGCCCAAATCTCAGTAACACTCATTCTTTTAAGCCTTCAACAACTACACCAGGCATCTTCAATGACTGTTGGAAATGTAATCCATTGGGGTTACTCGAAGAAAAAATATGAAACGTCATAATATGTGAACAGTCATTAAAATTCCAAGAGACCTTGGAAGACGAATCCAAGGGTCACATCAATGTACATATACATGTATCGTATTGATGAATAATACACATTTATGTTTATCCTAATTTGTGTGTCTAACAGTGGTATCAGAGTTCCTTAGTTCTTAGGCCTAAAATTTTCTATGGTAGTTGTCTATAATATATTTAACCTGGACAGTTCTTTCCATATGTGGAAATGACTCTCTTCCCTTTGTCTACCTGGTAGTATACGACCCTCTATCTGTTTGTGATGACCTCTCGGCTTTAAAACCCTCACTTGCAGAATTCTCAAAATCGAAATTCCGCTCAGCTCGGATCAAGCTGTTGCAAATACTAACTCGTGGGCCCAAAACTCATTTAATAGAGTTCTAAAACTCTCTGTTACGCACAATAGAGACTAGCGCTCCAGATCAACTCTCGTCTCCATAGAACCTTGGACCATAACTTCGGGCTTACACACTTTATGTAGACCATCAAACTTTTTACAACGATCATCTCCCATAGTTGATCTCACGGGATGGACGATCTTGATCTCTCATTGGGGTCTTCTAGCTTTGTCTCCTCGTCGTTGATCGTCTCCCGATTGGATGGTTCTAGTTAACTGTCGAACTGGCTTCACCTTGCTTTGTATCAAAATCCTCTCTATCGGACTCCTTCCAGCTGATCCACTCTGAAACTGTCCCTCCAACAGTCTTTCTCCCCCTCTCAAACTCTGAACAATCGAATGTCCTCCACCATTGATCTATCGTAATATCTAACAATCACAAATCATCACCCATCGCTTCCACTTCGTCAAGTCTTTGTCGATCAACTTGTACGTGTGTGCCACATTTCTCCTTTATACTTGTCCATGTCATTGTCGCGTAACACACTTTCATTCATTGGTGCAATGTCTAGTCCCTGTCAGCTTTCATATGTCACTTTGGTGACCTGCCACGTGTCTCTTTATAGGTAATCGATCTACTCAACTCCAAATAGATCTCAGTCGTTTATCGATGTTACTCTGTCGAACTTAACTTCGTTGTAGGACTCCAATGGTCCCACTCCGACACCAAATAAAAAGTTTTGATGTGTCACTCTCTCAACATCGATCTAGATCACTCTGAATGCATCTGGACAGTTGGTCTCCCTCCTTTGTCAGACCCCTTTTCGCTGGCGTATTCTTCTAACCTCGAAGGCTTAAATTTGAAAACCACTCAGACTCTGCCACAAGTCTCCTTCTGGATCATGGATCTCTGTATCCCTTTGATTGATCTACATCGTCGATCGAAACTCCTCGTTGTAGTATTATGCAAACTTGGACTCCAAACCACATACTCTAATATATAACCATGACCATCGGTTCCTTTATCCTCCAATTGATCTATGTCTTAGATCGGGTTCTTCATCAGAGTGTTCTTTTCAATCTTCGACTTCGATGACTCCTCTTCGACAACCAATTCATTGATTCCTCGTGTTCCTTTCATAGCCATTGATTTTGGCTACTCTGAATGGATCTCCACCATTGGTCGGGTCTCTCCTTTGTTGGGCATTCTGACCATTCTATCGCTCTGTTATAAAATCCCATTCACATTTCACCATGTGTCTTCTTGAGAGTCTTAGATATAAATCACTTCAAGTATATATTGGTCGTTGATCTCTACGCTTCTCTTGTTAATAGTCAATATTGATTGGACCTCCCTTCGTGAAGTATTTTCCAACTTGTACTCTGATAGCTTTACTCTGAAAGCCTCAACAATGTTGCTTCAGACTCCAAACTCAGAATGAACTCTAATCATGGATCTGGGTAGATCTATATCTAGGATCTAATCCTAGCCGTCCATTCTTAACGTGAGAATGGGAAGTTTGGGCTCATAATCAACGGTCATGATTACTCTTCCTCTTGATCCAAGGGTCGCAAACATTCCCCAAGTGAAATTATGGCCACACCATACCGATTTGGTTTGGGGTTATAAATTGCTAATGAATTTCCAGGGAGATGGCCACATCATGGGCTCTGCTACATCGGGGTTCAATATGGCTGCACATACCATGTTGTTGTACTTCAGTGCTACTTCATATGGAGTATACCCCATAGCGTCCCTCTTCTTGCAATCAACTCCCCATGCGAGAAACTCATGGATTACTTCTATGAATCCTCCCTTAGCAACTCTATGAAGAGTTGTGCTTCCATGCTTTGGCCCAAAACCAAATTTGGAAATGGTTGTTGAGACAAATGCTCCATTATCCAACAACAAACAATGTATACTATTCTTCCTAGCTTAGGCAACTATATGGAGAGGTGTTGTTCCAACAGAATCTCTTACATTAAAAAAATGGACAAATCCCTAAGAATCGACAAATGTTCCTATCCGTGAAGCATCTATTATTATTTAAACACATTGATGGTGGCATCCTCTCAAAGCGTAATGCAAACAAGTTATTCCATTAGATGCTTCAAATGATAGCACATTTTCTTCGGATCAAAGAAAATGTGTTATGCATGTTTCCTTCCCTCACTTGCAAGCCACGAACAATGGAGTCCTTACTTTGGTTCCACACACATTGGGCTTGGCTCCTACCTCTAGAATAACTTCCATAACATGAGTGTGGCCATAGAGTGCATCAATGTGTAGGGAGGTGAGTCGTCGATAAGAGTTGAATGTCTCTAAAAGGTATGCAATAGGGTGTCCTCCCTACTTAAGAACCGTGCCAATATCATACTGAGAGGCGTCCATCTCAATCTCAAATGGAGATTGAAGATCAAGTAAACAAAGTATAGAAGAAGAACAAAGGGAAGTTTTGAGACCCTGAAATTGTTGTTGTGCCAAAGGAGACCACACACACAAACTAATTCTAGTTGGAGAGCTTATGAAGAGGGTGTGCTAACTAAGATAAGTGAGGAATAAGATCAATGGAATGGGCATGGGGTAGTCTAGTAGGTGCAACAAAGACATCTTCAAACGATGTGAGTAAAGTGACTAGATCTAAAGGAAGGGCATGAGAGGAGTTATTTGGTTTAAGAGGGCGCACCAGACATAGGGTAATGGATTTGTTGAGACTGATTTGATGAATAATAGGTTGGTCAGAACGTAAGGTAGGGGATTTAAGAGAGGATGAGGTGAGGACATATGTACGCCCATCTTTCTGAAGATGATATTTATGATTATGAGCATGGTATACAACATGACGAATTTTCTGATAGGGAATACCTAGAAGCACATCTACATAATCCAAAGGAGACACATTGCAAAGAATAGTATCACGGATAGGGCTGATGGAAAAAGTAAGGGCACAACATTGGGTCCCCATCTCACAAGGACCATCTTTCTGAACCCAACCCAATTGGTAGGGTGTTGGATGATGGGTAGTAGGAAGCCCCAACCGCTGCACTAGATCCTAAGAAACCAAATTCTTTTGATTGTCATTATCGAAGATGAGCATGGCCAAGGATTGCTTAATCTAGCAATTGTAAGTAAACAAAGGATCTAGTGAAGAAGTATGGGGATCAATGGTCATGAGGAGGAGAGACAGGTCTGGTTCTGTAGGATTCTCCAAGGTGATCAACTCAGGGGGGAGATCTGCTTGAGGAGGACTTAGGAGCATTAATTGTTGGCATGTTTATAGGTAGAGTTTGCTTGTCATTGATGGAAAGACCAGAGTGTGCATCAATGGCGAAACAGGAACAACGTAAGTTGAGGTGAAGAAGCAAATAGTAGGCAGAGATCAAAGATTAGGAGAGAAAGTGTTCTGAGATGCGCAGACGAGATCCAATACATCAAGGCATGTAGAAGGATCAAAGGTCATGGCCATTGACAATTAGAGATTTGAGAAATCCAAAGCACAGGAGGAGGAGTGACAGTGGTCGTTGGATCACCAATCCTGAATACCCGATGTCCGTTAGATCAGAGTATAATAACCATAAGAATCACAGAGGAGAAGTACATATCTGATTCGTTGGATCTGAGTGTCGAGGACCAACAACCGTCGGATCCAGTATAACTGTGAAGAGAATAAGGCCGATATCCATCCTCCAACTTCGCGAAATGCAAAATCACAATAATATATGAACCGTTGAATCCAGAGGACACGTGGTGAGAGATCAACATTTCGCTGACTCACGAACTAGAAAACTCAAAGGTAAGAGTTGTAGGAACTCGCAAAATGTGAGATTGTGGTAATATATGGACCGTTGGATCACAGAGGGTTGTGGATCGTTGATCTAGAGTATTTCGGATATCGGGAGTTGGAAGAGTTAGGGTTGGCTCATGTTCAAACACTCAACACGCGAAGTCGTGATTTGATCACATTCATTGATCAAAGGGAGAACGAGGACCGTTGATTTGAGAAGGACATGTGGCAGACCACGTCAGCAAGGACAGGTGGCAGACTACTTCAACAAGGACACATGGCACAATTAGACAATGAAAAGTGTCAAGTTGATTCAGCATTTCAGGTACGTGGAAATCAAAAATCCAAGTGACACATGGCAACTGCTTGGCTCATGACACGTCATCGAGTGACGCAAGAGTTACGTCACTTCGGGAGTTTTGATTCGGGAGTTTAACCATCAGTACTCACCCAAAGACCCGAACTCCCAAACGTCGAAGTCCCAGAGTGGAGGATAGTTGTTGGATTAAAGAGGACACACATTAGTGGATTGTCAACTCTGGGAAAAACCAAAGGAAGGATGAACGAGAGTTTGAGAATTGAAATCTCTGAAGTCCGGAGACACGAAGGAGATCTCGACCGTTGATACGAGAGGGACACACGTCGTTGGATCATGGACTCCGAGTGAAATGCTCTGGGAGAAAATGAGAACTTGAGAATTGAAACTCCTGAAGCTCAGATCGCGAAATCGATCTCGTCCGCTGGTTTTGAGGGACACGTGTCATCTGATAGCTGAGACCAAGTATTGTGCATGGATAAAGGAAATAAGGCAGAGCCATCAATTGAAGAGGACATATGTTAGTAGATCTTCCATTCCATAAGATATCCAGTCAGTAGCAATAGGGTTTGAGAGTTGAAACTCCCAGAGCCCGGATCACAAAGGAAACCTCAGCCGTTGATGGAGGAAGGAGATATTTGGTTTGCAGACTTAAGAGGATATATTTGAACCGTTCATTCAAGAGAATTGTCAATATTGTGATATCGACAGTCATGCTCCATTGCATGGCTAGAACATGCTCGGGCCTTAATTTTTCATGAGCGGGCCGCAATTGAAACCATGGTTTTGGAGAAAGGACACATGGAAGCTCGTGGTGAATTGTGGGGCGAAAAACAGTTTGGTCTAAACCACCTTTGGACATGCCCACAATCACTTGGTCACATGTAGCTCATAGCCCAATGTCATATCATGAAACAGAGCCAATGCTCACTAGACAGAAATTGGGAAGCGCCTTTTTGAATAAACGCTTGGTCACCGCCGGTGGTCACATGAAGGAAGGAGCTTAGAAGCCAAAGAAGCCATAGTTGACTGGCTGTGACTAATAGAGAAGACAAAGAGTCTCAATTGCTAGAGAAGTTAAGGAATCTCAGCATAATGACCACTAATGATGAGCTCACAGGGAACAGAACCGCTAGAGAAGATGAAGAGTTTCCATGTTGATTAGGAGATGACTCGACGTGAGAAAAGCATGCAGAACAAAGAAGTGAAGTGATTCTATTGTCGAGCTATGCAGGAGTGAGGAAGAGCTTCAGTGAACAACCTATAGGGCAGAACAATGACGCAGTGAAGAGTATGCAGTGGCATAGTGCATGAAGTATGCAGAAGGTGCACATAGAGTATAAAAATGCAGAACAAAGAAGACATTGGGGTTGTTGTTGAGAGTGATTCATGCGAGTAGAGAGACACGGATGTACGAGATCAGTGCAATGTAGAAGAACAATGATGAGACTGGTAATCCATAGATAAATGTTGTATCACTATGATAAAGTCATACAAATCAAAGATTTATATTTCAGGGTGGTAGGGAGGTGCTAGGGAGGACTAGTGTCCTTAGAGTTTTAAGTGGGTTCTTTAACACAAGGAGTTGTAGCTTCCATCTGGTTGTAGCCAGAAAAACTAGGTTGGCAGGGTGGTGCAAGGGAGAACTATCGTTCTCTGTTATACAGGTCGGTGCCTGTGTGACATCCAGTTGGTGCTAGAACACTCAAGGAGTCGATGCTTCCTTCTAGTGGGTGCTAGAGAAATTAGAGAGTTGGTTCTCTCAACAAGTTGTTGTTTGCAAAACAGAGGTTGTAGCCTCAAGAGGAGTTGGAGCTCATAAGAATGATAATGTAAAGAAAATAAAGATTACTTATCATATCGAGAAGAAGAGGTTTTTCCCTTTATGGGTTTCCTAAGGAAATATATGTCTCTGTATATTTCATGTGTGTGATTGATGTTTAATATTCTATTGCTTACTTCCCTGCATCATTGTGATTGTGATTGAGTATTCTGTGAAGAGTTTAAAATGGACATAATTGTTTAGGCACAATAACAACTGATTCACCCCCCCTCTCATTTTTCCAACAATTGGTATCAGAGCCAGGTTCCTTTTATTTAAATGTAGATCAGTAAGATTAAACATGTCAAGCCATGAAGGAACCTCAACCAATAAGGCCCCTATGTTCAATGGAACAAACTTTGCCTTCTGGAAAGTTAAGATGAGAACATACATAATGGCTTTAGGTGAAGATGTCTGGGATGTGGTAGAGACTGGTTATGTAAAGCCAGTTGTACTAGCTAATAAGGATGACAAGCTAGAATTCAGCTTCAACGCTAATGTTATGAGTGTTATTCTAAGTGGGCTTGCAAAAGCAGAATTTGTAAAAGTTATGCACTTAGAAACTGTCAAAGATATGTGGGACAAACTCATTAGCAGTTATGAAGGTAATGAGAAGGTAAATGATGCTAATCTTCAAACCTACAGAGTACAGTTTGAACAACTACAAATGAAAGAAGATGAAACTATTGGGAAGTACTTTCTGAGAATTGAAGAACTACTAAATGCAATGAAAGTTCTTGGTGAAAAAATTGAGGAAGCCTCTTTAGTTCAGAAAATTTTGAGATCTCTGGCAGATAAGTTCAACCCAAAGGTCTATGCTATAGAACAACTTAATGATATCTAAAATTTGGCTTTTGATCAACTTCTAGGAATGTTGACTACATATGAAATGAGGATAGGTAAAGATAAATCCAACACTAGAGAATATTTTTTTAAAGCAGATAAGAATGAGGAATCTAAGCCTGATGAAATTGAAGAAAAATTTGTGAGAAGACTAAAGAAAGGATCAGGAAAGTATCAAGGAAAGTTTCCCTTCAAGTGTTTTAACTACGTAAAGATAGGTCACTTTGCATCTAAGTGTCCACACAAGAAGCAAGATCAGAATTATGAAGGTGAAACGAAGTACAAACCAAGGAGATTTGGTAACAAGAAAAGCTTATGTGTAAACAATGATGACTCTTCAGAAGACACAGATAGTGACTCTTCCTGTGAAGATAAGGTTAATGAATTTGTGCTTATGGACAAAGAGGATTATGATAATAAAGACATAGGAAGTGATGTTAATGATAAAGAAGTTGTGGTTGATATGGAAGGTGAACTAACAAGTGATTTAGAACAGATTGACAAACTCATACTCAAGAAGAGAAAAAAAAAATAGTTGTTGATGCAGTTTGAAAAGAATGGTAAAAAATCCGTTGAAGACTTTTCCCTGCTAAAAGTGGAGTTAGAAGAGGCAAATAATATAGAGGACATTCTGAGACAAAAATCATCAGAAAAGAAGGAAAGATGTGAAGCCTTGGAAGAAGAGGTAGTAAAAACCAGAAAAGAGATGGAGAAGTTTAAAACATTGTATCTCCAAAATCTTCCAAGCATTAAAGCCTCATAAGAACTAAATGTCATTCTGAACAAACAAATATATACTTTGTTGAAGATTGGTTTAGTCTATGTAAGTGGTTCAAGTAGCAAAGAGACATAAAGCAAAGAGCCAGTAAATATGATCAAGTTCCAAGCCAACATACAATTAGACCATGAGAGTACTTTGTCACCAAAATCTAATGAAGACAAGATGATCCCTGATAAAAAACAAAGAGATCGGAAGATGGAGCAACAAATTCCAAGAAGAAGGCCATCCTTCATGTACCAAAATTTCTTTCATGGCTATTGTTTTTACTGTTCTAATTTTGGTCATAAGATTGTAAACTGTCAAATTAAGTTTAGAGACATGCAACTGAGGAGGTCAAGAAATAGACAATCTTTACAACATAGAACTAATCAACCAATGAATAGAAAATGTAGCACCAATCACTTTGACCTATTGAACAATGAGCTCAAATGTTATAACTATCATAACTTCGGCCATAATGCTGCAAACTATCATTTGAAGAAGTACAAGGCAGATCCAAGGATAAATCCTTTAGCTAGAAATGTCAGCACATGGAAAAAGAAAGATAGTGAAAAATGTGGTCTAGTACTTTCAGCTCAAAAACAAAAGGACCCCTGGTATATAGACAGTGGATGTTCCAAGCACATGACTGGAGACAAGGATAAGTTTTTGTCTATAAGTAAAAGAAAAACAGGAAATGTGACCTTTGGAAATGATGAACCATGCAAAATCAAGGGTAAAGGGATGGTGAGTTTAAGTAATGGAAAAGGAAAAGCCCAGGATGTCCTGCTTGTAGATGGGATGAAACATAATTTTCTCAGTGTAAGTCAAATGTGTGACAGAGGATGTGAAGTGGTGTTCACTTCCAAAGATTGTAAGATAAAGTCTGTAAATTCGAGACAAATGGTGGCTAAAGGCATAAGGACAGATAATAATGTATATGTGTTGAAAGAAGATAGAGAAGAGTGTCATCTAAGAAAACATGATGAGAGTTGGTTATGGCATAGGAGACTTGGACATCTAAACTTTGACCACTTAATCAAGCTCAAAAATCTTGAGGCAGTAAAAGATCTTCCAAGAATATCAAAGCCACAAGATTTTGTGTGTAAACCCTGTCAAGTAGGAAAGCTAACCAGGACACAGTTTAAGTCCAAGGACTCTACTTCAATAGAGAAACCACTCCAATTAATTCATATGGATCTATGTGGGCCATCAAGATAGGAAGGCACAAGGAAGGAAAACTACTTCATGCTAATCATTGATGATTACTCCAGACTCACTTGGGTTGCTTTCCTCAAAGAAAAAGCTTAAGCATTTGAGAAATTTAAAATATTTAAGGCTTTAACTGAGAATCAAACATGCAATAGATTAAAGGTTGTGAGATCAAACAAAGGAGGATAATTTATTTCAAGTGATTTCAAAGAGTTATGTGATAAACATGGGATCAAAAGAGAATACACAATCCCAGGAACCCCACAACAAAACAGAGTAGTTGAGAGGCAAAACAGAACAATTCAGCAAATGGCTAGGTCAATGATGAATGAGAAGAACATTGGTCAAACCTATTGGGTAGAAGCAATACACACAACAATCCACATTCTTAATAAATCTCACCTCATACCACACAGTGACAAGACACCTTATGAGTTGTGGCATGGAAGACTTGCTACAATCAAACACTTCAAAGTCTTTGGGAGTAAGTACTACATAAAGAATAATAATGAGGACCTTGGCAAGTATGATGGCAAGGCTGATGAAGGCATATTCTTAGGGTATGCTACAAACAACAAAGGATACATATGCTATAATAAGAGGTTGCATAAATTGGTTGATTGTATTGACATAAAAGTTGATGAAGGAGTCCCAGTAAGAGAGGCGAACAATACTTAATCAACAACATAGGATATAGGTGAAGTTGAAGTTGAACAGGTCCAAGAATCAAAACAAGAAGGCTCTGAGTCAGATGAAGATGAAAATACTCAGACATACTCAAATCAACAGACAACATCAAATTCTTCCTCCACAATTATTCAAAAGAATCATCCTGCAAGTCAGATAATTGGTGAGAAAGACAAAGGTGTACAAAATAGGAGAAGGATAATCAAAAAAACTGAGCAATCACATATGGCCTTCATATCCATGGTGGAACCCAAGAACTTCAATGAAGCTAGTGAAGATGTAAATTGGTTAAAATCAATGAATGAGGAACTGGACCAGATTGAAAATAATGACACTTGGGAACTCGTTCCTAGGCCAACAAACAAAATTGTAATAGGATCCAAATGGGTCTACAAAAATAAGATGAATGAGCAAGGAAATATTGTAAGAAATAAGGCTAGATTGGTTTGCAAAGGATATGCTCAAATAGAAGGACTGGACTTTGATGAAACATTTGCGCATGTAGCAAGATTAGAAGCTATTAGAATGTTTCTTGCCTATGGTTGTCATAAACTGTTTAAAGTCTATCAAATGGATGTCAAGTCATCTTTTCTAAATGGAAATCTAAAAGAAAAAGTCTATATGGAACAACCATAGGGTTTCCAACTGTCATATAACCCTAACTTTGTCTACAAGCTAAAGAAATCCTTATATGGGTCGAAACAAGCTCCTCATGCCTGGTATCACAGACTAGATACATATCTACAAGACAAAGGATTCAAGAGAGGAACAATTGACATCAATCTATATATTAAAACATAAGGTAATGATATGCTCATTGTGTTGGTCTATGTAGATGACATCATCTTCGGTAGTAATAATGCTTCATTGGTAAAATGGTTTTCTTCTGCCATGCGGTCTGAATTTGAAATGTCCATGACAGGGGAAATGCCATTTTTTCTTGGCCTACAAATCACTCAGAGGTCTGAAGGAATATTTATTTCTCAAGAAAAATATCTAAGAGAAATGATGAAAAGGTTTCAAATGGAAGATTCTAAACCTATGAGCACACCTATGGTCACTCGATGTAAGTTAAGAAAGGATGATGATTCACCTAATTTTGATCAGAGTTCATATAGGTCTATGATAGGCAGCCTATTGTACATTACAACATTATGTCTAGACATAATGCATGTTGTTGGAATGGTAGGAAGGTATCAAGTCGCACCTAAACAGAGTCATTTGTTAGCTGTCAAAAGAATATTCAGATACTTGAAAGGAACAATGGACTATGGCCTATGGTATCCTAGGAATCAAAATTTTCAACTATCAGTCTATTCATATGTTGATTGGTCTAACTGCGTGGATGAAAGAAAAATGACGAGTGGAGGTGTATTCTTCTTAGGAGATTCCCTTGTATCATGGTTGAGCAAGAAGCAAGGTTCCATTTCCTTATCAACTACAGAAGTTGAATACATTGCAGCTGCCACATGTTGTACCCAAGTATTGTGGATGATTCAAACACTTGCAGACTTGGAGGTAAAATGTATTGCATTGATCCCAATTCATTGTGATAATACCAGTGCAATCAGTTTGTCAAAGAACCTTGTGTTTCACTCCAAGACCAAGCATATACCCATCAAGTATCACTTCTTGAGGGAACAGGTGACCAACACTGTTGTTTCTTTGCATTATATTCCTTCCAAAGATCAGATTGTTGATATCTTCACTAAACCGCTTGAAAAAGATCAATTTGAGTATCTACGCAAGAAGTTGGATGTGAACCCATTATCAACCTAAGAGGGTCCATCCTATTAGGGGGAGTATGTATTGGTTGAATATATGATACCTCCAACAAGTACTGTAACAACTCAGGGGGAGCCTGTTTACTTTGACATTCATGTCAAAGGGGGCGAAAAGGAGTGGTTCGAATGCTATAGATGGAGGTCTAAACAGATTAGTGCGTCCATTCAGGGTTTCCATCAATGCCAAAGGGGGAGATTGTTGGCATGTTTACAAGAAGAGTGTGCTTTTCATTTATGGCAAGATCAGAGTGTGCATCGATGGTGAAACAAGAATAACGTAAGCTCAGGTGAAGAAGCAAACAGTAGGCAGAGATCAAAGCTCAAGAGAGATAGCGTTCTGAGATGAGAAGATGAGATCCCATACATCAAGTCTTGCAGAAGGATCAAAGGTCTTGGTTGTTGAAACTTAGATATTTGAGAAATCCAAAGCTCGGGAGGATGAGCGACAATGGTCGTTGGATCACCAATCCCGAATACCCGATGTTTGTTAGATCAGATTCCAGTAACTAGAGGAAGCACAAAGGAGAAGTAAAGATCTGATTCATTGGATCTGAGCACTGAGGACCAACAACCGTCAGATCCAGTCTAACTGCGAAGAGGATAAGGCCGAGATCCATCCTCCAACTCTGCGAAATGCGAAATCACAATAAATTTGAACTGTTGGATCCAGAGGACACGTGGCGAGAGATCAACATTTCGCTGACTCACGAACTGGAAAAGTCAAAGGTAAGAGTTGTAGGAACTCACAAAATGTGAAATCACGATAAGATATATACCCTTGGATCACAGAGGGTTATGGGTCATTGATCTAGAGTATTTCAGATATGGGATTTGGAAGAGTCAGGGTTGGCTCACGTTTAAACACCCGACACACGAAGTCATGATTTGATCAAAGTCATCAATCAAAGGGAGAACGAGGACTATTGATTCGAGAAGGACATGTGGCATACCACGTCAACAAGGATAGGTGGTAGACTACATCAGTAAGGACACATGGTGTAATTAGACAATGAAAAGTGTCAAGTTGATTCGACATTTCAGGTATGTGGAAATCATAAATCCAAGTGACATGTGGCAGCTGCTCGACTCATGACACGTCATCGAGTGACGCAAGAGTTACGTCACTTTGGGAGTTTTTCTTCAGGAGTTTAACCACCAGTACTCACCCAAAGACCCAAAGTCCCAAAGGCTGAAGTCTTGGAGTGGAGGATAGTCGTTGGATTAAAGAGGACATGCGTCAGTGGATTGTCAACTCCGGGAAAAAAGAAAAGGAAGGATGAACGAGAGTTTGAGAATTGAAATTTCTGAAGACTAGATACACGAAGGAGATATTGACCATTGATCCGAGAGAGACACACGTCATTGGATCGTGGAATTTGGGTGAAATTCTCTGGGAGCAAACGAGAACTTGAGAATTGAAACTCCCAGAGCCCCAATCGTGAAATCGATCTCGTCTGTTGGTTTGGAGGGACATGTGTCATCTGATAGCTGAGACCAAGGATTGTGCATGGACAAAGGAAAGAAGGAAGAGCTGTCGATTGAAGAGGGAAAATGTTATCAGATCTTCCATTCCGGAAGATATCCAGTCAGCAGCAACAGGGTTTGAGAGTTGAAACTCCGGAGCCCAGATCACGAAGGAAACCTTAGTCATTGATGGAGGAAGGAGAGATCTGGTCTGCAGACTTGAGAGGAAATATATGAACCATCCATTCAAGAGCTCCGTCAAGATCATGAGATTGATATTCATGGTCCATTGCAGGGCTAGGACATGCTCGGGCCTTAATTTTTCATGAGCGGGCCTCAATTGAAACCATGGTTTTGGAGAAAGGATGCGTGGAGACTCGTGGTGAATTATGAGAAAAAAATCAGTTTGGTCTAAACCACCTTTGGATGCACCCAAAGTTGCTTGTTCACATGTATCGTATAGCCCAAGGTCATATTGTGAAACGAAGCTAGCGCTCACTAGACAAAAATTGGGAAGCATCTTTTTTAATAAGCACTTGGTCACCACCGGTGGTCACGCGACGGAAGGAGATTAGAAGCCAAAGAAGCCATAGTTGAATGGTTGTGACTGACAGAGAAGATGAAGAGTCTCGAATTCCAGAGAAGCTAAGGAATCTCAACATAATGACCATTGATGATGAACTCACAGGGAACATAACCGCCAAAGAAGATGAAGAGTTGCCATGATGATCAGGAGATGACTCGACGTGAGAAAAGCATGTAGAACAAAGAAGTGAAGTGATTTTGCTGTCAGGCTATGCAAGAGTGAGGAAGAGCTGCAGTGAAAAAACTTTAGGGAATAACAATGACACAGTGAAGAGTATGCAGTGGAATAACACATGAAGTATGCAGGAGGTGCATAGAGAGTATAAAAATCTAGAACATAGAAGAGATTGGGGCTATTGTTGAGAGTGATTCATGCAAGTAGAGAGACATAGATGCATGAGAGAAGTGTAGTGTAGCATAACAGTGATGAGACTGGTAAGACATAGATAAACATTGTATCATTGTGATAAAGTCATAAAAAGCAAAGATTTATATTTCAGGGTGGTAGGGAGGTGCTAGGGAGGACTAGTGACCTCAGAGTTTCAAGTGGGTTCTTGAACACAAGGAGTTGTAGTTTCCATCTGGTTGAAGCCAGAAAAACTAGGGTGGCAGGGTGGTGCAAGGGAGAACTATTGTTCTCTGTTATACAGGTCGGTTCCTGTGTGACTGGAAGTTGGTGCTTCCATCCAGTTGGTGCTGGAAAAATCATGGAGTTAGTGCTTCCTTCTAGTGGGTGCTAGAGAAATAAGATCAGATTTGGTGCTCTCAACAAGTTTCTTCTTGTAAAACAAAGGTTGTAGCCTCAAGAGGAGTTGGAGCTCATAAGAATGATAATGTAAAGAAAATAAATATTACTTATCATATCAAGAAGAAGAGGTTTTCCCTTTATGGGTTTCCTCAGGAAATATCTGTCTCTGTAAATTTCATGTGTGTGATTGATGTTTAATATTCTATTGCTTACTTCCCTACATCATTGTGATTGTCATTGAGTGTTATGTGAAGATTTTAAAATGGGCATAATTGTTTAAGCACACTAGCAAC
>JZKD02S0812020.1:0-14495 GCA_000966675.3 Picea glauca | reverse complement strand
AACCCTGCTTATCATTCAAAGACAAAGCACATTGATGTTCAATATCACTTTGTGAGAGACATGATTGAAGAAAATAAAGTATCACTGATGAAGGTGGACACTTTGAAGAATGTTGAAGATTCATTAACAAAATCAGTGAGCACTGAGAAGTTCTCTTGGTGTAGAGGATCCATGGGTATTGTTGCCTTGAATTGTTGACTATGTAACCCTGTAATCCCCTGTGTGCAAAGAAAACAACAAGTGGGAGAATGTTGGGTATGTGTTATATTATTTGCACGAGTAGTAGTGTCTGAGCATCTGCGCCGAGCGTGCAGGGGGGTTAGAGGGGAGGGTGCAGGGGGGTGGATCCCCTCGCGTGGGGGTTCGGGGGAAGCACCCCTGAATTTTTTTTTTCACACTGGGACGACATATTTTCAAGACGACATATTACCAAGGCGACATATTTCTGGGATGACATATTACCGGGACGACATATTTCTGGGACCACATGATATTTAGGTGGTTTTTCGACACATGGTTTTTTGTCGATGGTTTTCTATTTTCGGTTAAGGAATTAGGGTTTTGGACTAATTAAGGTCATTGGTTTAAGGTTTTTGATGTCGCTGGCTCCTATATGTATATTGTATTGTAAACAATGTAACACAATGTATGAATATAACATATGTTGGTTTTCCCGGTTAGGGTTTCCAGGGGAAAAATATCTGTGTAATGTTTTCATTTTCCATCGTATCTTTTCTATTCATTTCTGAATATCTATTTACAGTAGACATTGTACAAGGTTAGAATTTACATTCATGAGGTCTACAAGAATCTCCTCCACATACTTCTCTACTACGCTATGTTCACCTGACATGCACACTCGTAATCAAATAAATCGAGTAGGTGAACAGAAAAACGAGGCAATCGGATGGATGGTGAGGTATAGAAAGCACAATGCGATACAATGGGTTCTCAATTAGCTCAGATATCACAATTTTCAAAAAGTGGTCCCAACGCAGCGTTAGACAGGTTAAATAAGCAAGCATCATAACAAATTCCTCCAATGGAAAGGAATACGTTCATCAATGTGCATCTGTCTGTTATGGTGTGGTCTCAATGGTCCAATGGTGGTCTTTCCATAAATAAATGCGTTTCTAGCCATTCTGGAGCATCGTTCTAATGGTCGGGGCGCCTCCAATGGTCATATTGCTTTGTCGTGGCGAAGTCCCATTTTGTGAGGTTCTTCTATTCCAACGAGGTTCAACTTCTGTACATATGTCTCCTATTAAGTCTTCTCTCGAACTTCCCGTAGTTTTTATAACTTGGCTTTCTTCTTACTGATCTTCCTTGCCTTCTTTCTTGTGATCTGAGTCTCTGGATTCCTCTTTCCATTCTTATTCTTACTTCCTCTTATCCTAGTAGCTTCACACTGCTAATGTTCTTCCAGAGGGTGCAAAGGTAGTACCTCTTCTCTCATTAAATCTAGGGTAGGTATTCTTCTTTCTTGCATGGATAGGTCCTTCAAACCTTCCTGTGTTCTTTCAAGTTATACAACTACTTCTCTTGCCCTATGTTGCTTCGACTTATCCTCTTGTTCTTCTATTAGGTGCTCTATTTTTCTAGTTATGAAGTCCCTTAGTTCTTTCTTTTTCTGTTCTGTAGCTTCCTCCTCTTCTTTCCTTCTTATCTGATCCTTTTCAATCTAAATATTTCCTAACAAAATTGCAAATTGGTCGTTTTTCTCAACAAACCTAATAACTTCAAAGTCCTCTTTGATCGATGTTTCATGGGAAATCATAGGTACATTAGTAACTCTTCCACATAGGGTTATCATCTTTCCTTTAAACAAGCCTATCTTTCCCAATGAAGGTACCATAGCAGGCTTTCCCAAAATTTCCCAAGTGCTTTCTGGCATGATATTCACATGTGTTTCTTCATCCAATACACAGTCTATGTCGAAGTCTTCTATTCTTGTAACTATGCACGATTTTTCTTTCAGGATCCCTGGAAAACTAATGTTTCTGTGATCATCCATTTCTTCTTTTAACTGTATTAACATAGTATCTGACTCTTTTTCTGTATGATCCATTAACATATCCTTAGTCTCTTGACCTTATTTATAGTTTTCTTATCCCATGTTCATATTTTCAACTTTAGCAATCATCCTTGGGCAATCTTCAACCTCATGACCAATATATTTACAACAAAGACAAATAGGACCTATACTAGGGAATTCCTTAGCAAGATGTCACAATCTTATGCAATTATAACACATTGTCAATCCTCTCTTTATTTTAAAAGATCCCCAGCCTCTCCTGTACTGCACCCTAGGATCACAGTGATGGACCTGCAATCTGCAAAAATTCTTTCTGGGTTCCTGCATCCACTTATTAGTCCGAAAATTCTTTATATGCATAGGAATAACACATCTTTCTCTATTTCTATTAGATTTATTCAGATCAATTCTTTCTTCTAACTATGCCCTAGCTTTCAAAATAGGACAAGATCTATTAAACATACTTAGATTCATACTTTCGAAGAAAAAAATTTCACTTATCTTACCTTTACCAGAGCACAAATATTTAAGATCTTACCTCTTTTCTTCAGATCAGGTTTCTTTCTTGGCACAGAGCTTCGCAAGTCAAGTAGAATACTGTGTACTACAACAATAGATATACTCACAGAGCTTTCTCTTTTCTTCAGTTCCCAACAATCATAGTTTCAGGTCCCGACAACGGAACCATTTGTTGGCACAGGGGCAAACCTAGGGTTCAACGCTTCAACAACGCACCAACAAAACCCTAACTACCTGCCCTTTCAACAACACTTGTGAAGCAGATGAAGTCTCACCCGAGGTAGAGGAAGGGGGGGTTTCAGGACTCAAGTGTCTACAACCAAGTTGGGACACATATCTGTGATTACAACACTTAACATAGTACTTAACCAACAATATGCATTAGTTCTTGAATCTCATTCACTGTGCATATTAAACCCTAGATCAATGTAGTAAACTTACAGGTCAAGTAATTTCCATCACTTAGCACATAACATTGAATTAGATCTAGCATTCATTTACCATTAATATAGAACTAAGCATCCATACATCTATCCAACATATACAAGATCAATATACTAATAGATAAACAACATAAACAACATCAACATCATCGCACAAAGCACATCAACACAGGATATAAGTGGTTCACCCCAGTGTGGGGCTATGCCCACCAACTTCTTCTTCTTCTTCTTTATTAATATTCTTCAATCTCTTACATTCTTCTACTCTTGTATCTACAGAGCCAAACTTCGCACTGGACAGGTGATCTATGCACAACACACTAGATCCACCTTCCCAAAAACTAGGTCAAGGCACAAAGCCAACTCCTTACTAGCACAGAGCCTTCTTAAAATCACTTTCACTTAGCTTTGCAAGTCCTAACATACAGTATGAAAAAATCCAACAACTATTCACACTTAGAAACCTTTACATATTCTTGCACAAAGCCCACTTAGATAGATCGTCGCGGCTCTAAATCCTATCTACTTATTTATACATTACAAAAATGCCTAATCATGGGTAAACCCATGGGACGACATCCCTTAACCCATTACATGAAACCTAAAATCCATTGATGGGTCCACAAGCCCATAAAATGAGTGAGATCCTACGATCTCCGCTCTGTCTGGGCGCTCCATCTTCGTCGAGCCTGTCGAAGTCCCAAAAATGGTCAAACACGGGCAATGTTTCCTCAAAACTTAGTCAAGGGCCAACATTTACTCTAGAGGGAAGGATATTACCACTACTCATTAATGTATCCCTTCTCAAGCCCCATAATGGGGAGGAAACTTGAGTTATTTCCTTTAGAATAACTTAGATTAGGGTAGGTAGGCTAGATAGGTCATGTTGTGTGCTTGATTTGTTGCATTATTTTCTTTTATTGATTTTGTTCATTGCTTTATTCTACATTCATATTAGCTTAATGCTTATATTATTGTCGAGTCCTAAAAATAAAATTATTTTGTCACATTTTTATTCTATACTCTCATTATAAACCTATATATATGCCTCATTTATATTCCATTTCAGTCCTTTTTTCCACAAAAACATAATCAACTACAAAATATATGTGTTGAAGAAGGTTATAGGTAAAATTGTCCATTCTTATGTTTAATTCCATTCTTCTTAGTGCATAGTGATTTAATTAACTATTATTATAATGAGTAGTTACATAATCTTCCTATTCTGTAGCAAATCATATTACAGTTCTGTAACTTGTTTACTAAGACAAGTTTCTGCAGTGAATTTGTTCATCCATAGGGACGCAGTCAACCTTGGCCTAAACCACGATATTTGGAAGGTGTCAAAATTTCCCACAAAGATCATCCACCTGTTAGCATGGCCTATAGATATTCCATATTGGAGTAGAAGAGAAGTCAAACTAATTGGTCAATGCATACATACAATAGAATGCATAACTCCAATTTCATCAGAACAAAGCATAATAAGGCACAAGAACGAGAACGAGATTGTATATGAGAAATTCATGTATCCTATCATGAATTTCTCTATACGTGGATAATCAAGTTAAATCCAAATATCCACGACAAATCCATATCTGATTTGGGAATCTACACATGAGTAATTTGATATAAATTGTTTTAGAGATCTATATGATATGGATTTGATTGATCCTATTCCTATTGTATAAATATGTGATATTATATCCTCAAAGGGGATCAATCATCATTACATTTTGTAATCGAATTGTTGTAAACTCATTTGTTGATTAATATAAGTTTCTGGTTACTATTCATGTTCATGAGTTATTAATTATGTGTTTCTAAGAGTTTAGTCTTACACAATTTCACCAAATATCCTTCCATGAACCAGGAGGCCCCCCTGTGGAGGAGAAAAATGTTCCTTTCCTTAAGAATTATTGGTTTTATGTTTTCATTTATTCAGGTGGTGCGATTTCTAATTCTATCATTTTCTTTCTACAATTTATTTCATTTATGTTTACATAAGAGTAACTAATTTAGCAACCATCAATTGAATAATCGAGTGTTGTGATAAACATGAACTCTCATTGTGCTAAGTGATTGAAATAATGCTATAAAAACCTAATAGATTGGTGGTTTTACATATTAGAATTAATTTTGTGTTTCTTACAATTATGTTTTACATTTTTTAACAAAACTTTGTTCTTTCTGTAGCTGGACATAACTCTATTTCTGCAGCTAAAGCAATGAACATTTTTCCTTATGCATTATAAGATATATTATAAAT
The DNA here is from genome assembly GCA_000966675.3 of Picea glauca. NCBI lineage: Eukaryota > Viridiplantae > Streptophyta > Pinopsida > Pinales > Pinaceae > Picea > Picea glauca. The sequence goes on along the minus strand of JZKD02S0812020.1, from coordinate 9,229 downwards.
AGTACTTGCATATATTTTTAATTGCAGTTCATCAGTTTATGATCCCTAGGTTGATAATTTAATGTAGTAGAGTTCATCTATTGGAACTGACTAACATGTTTGGCATCATTGTTGGGGAAGTGCAAAGAGGAATTTAGTTTTTGTTTCTTTTTAAATGCACGGAAAGGAACAAATTCATGGGAAGAGAGACATTAAGGTGAGAGGTAAGAATCCATGCAGTCACCGTAAGTATAGATTTAGTGAATCTCACTTCAACCATTTAAAATCATGATAAGTAGGATGCATGAATATGTGTAGAGATAATAGAGGTATATTTACTAGCGGTAGAAGTACACCAAACACCACTTCACCCACTCCATCATGTGGTACTGTAAGATCCACGCCATCATCTAAACCTTCTACAGGTAGCACTATTAAAGGAGTCTGAACATGAAGAATCATCACTAAACAAGAAAAAGACAAAGGAAACGTTGGATAAGGAATTTATAAAATAGTAAAAGTTCCATTAACCTCACAACAAGTTGTCATACTTCTAGGTCAAACCTCAAGAAGAAGAATTACTTAGTGGTCCACTTGAAATTGCATTTCTAGAGAACCCCATCAAAGAAAAAAAACTCTTTTATACATCAATGAACTCTATGCATGATCTAGGTGGATATCAGTGGTCACCCACCTATTCCAACTGTCACAAAACAATCTTCTAACAACTTACTATTTTTAGCAGGTTTTCGGTTCCTAAACTTTCGGGGCCATTTTGAGAGCCTAAATGAATTTTTTTCTGGATCAAGCACCTCATTTATAGTCAAATTATATAATTGAGCCCCCAAAATTAATATCCTTTATGATACCTTTCCAACGAGCTATCATGCACCCCAAATGGAGATCGTATGCCAAAGTTACGTCCCCGAGAATTTGATACACCAAACTACCCAAAACGGGGTCCACAAAATTGTTGGATTTTCATCTTCCGGGGTTAAGGGTTTGGATTTTATTTATGTTAAAAATTCCTTTGGATCTGGATTGTAACAATCATCTTCTTGTGAATTTGAGTAGCTGTCACATCTCTTCTCAGAGATAAGCTGCCACCATTCTAGCGAGTCTTTCACTTTGTATTTTTACAGTCTTGTAAATTTCGCGTATTAATAGAAATAATGTATTACTGTATCTTTGTGTTTATGGTTGTATCTATGATAAATATTTGTTATATTATTGTATATTTGGTATATCTTTGTAGATTTATTTATTATATCTCCACTCTCATTTCGTGCCGAAAACAATCCAGATCAGTGGTATTAGAGCAGGCTGCTCTTGATCGTTTTTCAGTGCATGTCCCCGACGAGATCCGAGTATAGCAAGTTGGGTGTCGATATTGTCTCTCTGGAGGAAAATAACTCTTGCACACCCAATAAACCCTCCATGGCTAAAGAAAAGAAAAACAACGGAGAAAAATATTATATTAATCTGTTGCTTGAGCAAGGTCTCATGCGACAGAGGGACAAAATGATGGAGAATTTTTCCCACATCCTTCAATGCCCGCCGATAACAAAATGAACGTCTTCATCAAGAGACCACTTTGGAGGAACCTATCCTTTAAAGGTACAACTTAATTTTGACATTCCCATATTTGAAGGTCAGATAGATGCGGATGCCCTAGAAAAATGGTTAAATATGATAGAAGGTTATTTCTTTGTTCACAATTTTTCCGACAGGGAAAAGATTACCTTCACACTCCTTAAGGCTCTCCCACATGTCAAAAATTGGTGGGAAAATTACTAGGAGCAAAGTTCCATAGAGGAGTCTGGAATATATGGGGCCGAGCCCACTTGGGATTTTTTTGTGGATGCGGTCAAGGAATAATATTACCCTTTTGATACCTATGATGACCAATACATGAGATGGACCACACTGCATCAAGCGAGGGGCCAAGTAGTGCCAAAGCTCATCAATAAATTCCATTCCTTTCACACCAAGCTGTGTATCAAATATTTTGAGCAACATTTGGTTCTGAAATATCATAGGGCTCTACACAGATACATCCAAAATGAAATGGAGTTTCTGGACATCTCATCGATGGGAGATTCCTATTGATATGCTATCAAAACCGAGCAGAAATTTAGGCACCATAAAAAATGAGATTTCAGTTCTAAAAATATGCAAAAACCAAAGTATGATAAAGACGACCCTAACAAACATCCTCCTGAAAACCTGTCCAAGCCATGGGAAAAGAAGGGTCACAGGAAGACGAAGAAGGACACTAGAAAGTGGTGTGATTTCCAAAAAATCCCTTAGCACAACACTGATGAATGTCGATCAAAATAGTCATTGGTGGCTGAGATCAAAGACAAGGATCTGAACCATGATTCGGAAAATACTGGTAGAAGACAGATCATTGACGCATGCCCCGCTACTACTGTTGTGACCAAAATAATTCAACTAGAAGAACCAATAGATATTGAGGAGGGGGAGCTTATTTTTCATTCACAGATGTGGGTGAAGGGGACCCCGCTGCATTTTACTGTTGATAGCAGAAGCCAGAAGAACCTCATCTCAACAGAGGTCGTCAAACAATTGGGATTGTTGACAACACCACACCCGCAACCATACGACATCGGGTATCTTTGCCAGGGATGCAGTCTCCATGTCAACCAATAGTGCCTATTGTCATACGACATCCAACCCTTCAAGGATGAGGTATTATGTGATGTTTCCCCACTGGATTTCTGTGATGTTCTCTTGGGCCATCCATATATGTGGAATCACCATGCTATCTATGAGTCTCGACCCCTTAGTGTCATTGTTACTCTGGGGGGTCATATCTACAAGATACCAGAGGTAGTTCCAACTACTATCCCACCTTACCAGTGCCACAAGGTAGTATCTCATGCTACAAAATTCAACTTCTTCTCAATTTGTTCAAAAGGTGAATAGAAGGACATTGCAACCACTACAACCTCGACCCAAGCACCTTCTATCCAATAGAAGCAGGTCCACAAGATTGCAACAAAGTGCAAAGATTCCTTTTGCACACAGTCATCTCATGTATCCTGAATGGTTGAATAGACTCAACCCCGCCAACAACAAGTTTGTGGCAACCTTCTACAAACCAAGCAACACAATGTCTCTAGCAAGGCAAGCAACTCACCAAGATTCAGATTCAGAAAACACTTTCCGCTCTCCCCTAGGCACTCAATGTAATGGATACCATTTATTTCTAATGAGGGAGGATTGATCCAGGTGGATATCAGTGGCCAACCACCTATTCCAACTGGCACAAAACAATCTTTTAGCAACTTACTATTTTTAGCAGGTTTCCGGTTCCTAAAATTCTGGGGCCATTTTGAGGGCCTATATGAAATTTTTTCAGTATTGAGCACCTCAATAATAGTCAAAGGTTTTTATTGAACCCCCAAAATGAATCTCCTCGATGATACCTTTCCAACAATATATATTTCACCCCAAATGGAGATCGTATGCCAAAGTTACGCCCCTTGGAAGTTGATACACCAAACTATCCAAAACGGGGTCCACAACACTGTTGATGTTTCATCTTCCGGGGTTAGGGTTTGGGATTTTATTTATGTTATAAATTCCTTTGGAGCCACATTGTAACAATCATCTTCTTGCGAATGTGAGTAGCTGTCACATCTCTTCTCAGAGATAAGATGCCACCATTCTAGCGAGTCTTTCACTCTGTATTTTTATAGTCTTGTACATTTCTCTCATTAATAGAAATTGTGTATTACTGTATCTATGTGTTTATGGTTATATCTTTGATAAATATCTGTTATATTATTGGATATCTAGTATATCTTTGTACATTTATTTATTATATCTCTTCTCTCATTTTGTGCCGAAAATAATCTGGATCGGTGCATATTGAAGAAGACAATATGTCAGGAATAATATTTGGTTACTGAGAACAAGAAAGAGGACCTGAAGGTGAAGAATGTGAACCATAAGAAAGACAAGAGGGAATGTGTACATCAATCGTTGATAATGAATTTGGATTTCCAATCTTGGATCCAATAGTTGCAGTCCAAATGAAGAACATATTTCCTTCAACACTGCCCAACTTTCATGGTATGATAACCGAAGAGCCAAAAAATTTCCTTTTCAAATTTGATGTGTTATGTTGCAACTATGATTATTCTTTCAATGCTAAAAAATGAATGTGTTTCTAGATACACTTAAGAATGTTGCATTACGTTGGTTTATGGGATTAGGAACAAATGCAATAAAAATGTGGGATGATATGAGAAAAACATTCCTTGAAAAATGTAATGATTATTGTACAAACCGATGAATGAGAGAGGAAAAATGACACAAAGAGAAGAAGAGAGACTTGAATATTATTTAGAAAGATTTCATTATACTGTTAAAAGAGGAAAACAAAATCATTTTTATTTGGATACTCTAAAAGTCATTTTACTTGGGGGAATTAGAGATGAATGGATTGATGTATTGAATTTAATGGGTAAAGGAGTTATTTTGCATATGACCTATACAAAAATTTGTGACTTATGAGAGCATATTTCTCGAGGGAAGTCTAAATATGGTAAGATACCCATGGATTCTATCTCTAGGGTCAACAAATCAGCCACTGGAGGGGTAAGTAGAGCAGCGATTGACAATTTATTGGACAATTTTAAAACAAATATTCTCAACACTCTTGGTTCTCAATTAGACACATTGAAAAATAAGCAAAAGAAAGAGTTAAAAGATGCAACATTAACTATTTATTGTCCAAAATGTAGAAAAAGACACCCTTTAAAAGAATGTCCTTTAGATAACATTAATATTTGTGGAATATGTGTAGATAATCATGCTACAGAAAACTATTCGTCTCTATTATAACTCAAAGAAAATTACCAAGGTAATCAAGTAACTACATATCATATATGTTTTGTTGCACCCAAAATACCTTGGAAGCTAAGGAATTTAGGTATATATCAAGATCCCTCTCAACAATTTAATCCTTATTTTTCTCAATAGTACCCCCAACATAATTGGACCATTTCTATGCCTTGGCAAGCATGGGCACTACAACAATCCCAAAACCAACATTTTAAACAAGGTTGGAGAGGATATGCCTATGGGACTATGCCTACCCAACTTTATCCTATGCAGCAAAAATACACCCAATACTCTACACAAAACCAATATCCCTGACCACAAGTCCAACAACCATATTCCAATTAGCCACAACAACCACAAACTTCACAACCACAATAACTTCAATTACCATCAAGCCAACCTACAAGACCAACCCAACTACTTTGACAACCCATTGCTAACCCCAATAATAAAGTAGCAAAATCCACTTACAATGCTGAGCTACAAAAGTTTCCCACTTATATGATTAATTATCTTGGTGTAAATGATATTCATCTTAGATCATGAAAAGTACTTCATCAAGATGCACCTATTATTGTTGAAGAACTTATAGAGGAGGAAACTCCTAACCAAATAAACAACAATGATAGTACTAATCCAATAAATAAAACTTCTTCATATGTAATAAATCAAACACAAAAAACTAGTACTCCACCTTTCCCATAAAGGTTGGAATTAGAAAACAAAATCACTAAAAACAAGACATGATTTATTAGGTGAGTTAAAGAATGCTTGTATCAAAATTCCATTATTGAAAGAAATAAAAAATATTCCAATTTATGCTAAGACAGTAAGGGAATTATGTGTAAAAAAAAACCAGGAAGAAAAAATAAAGACCCACAAACAGTGCAAGTGATTGGTAAATTAGCAGACCTTATGTCAGCTAAAATCTATATGAAAAAATATGTTGATCCCAGTAGCCCCATTGTAAAAATCCACATCAATAATGTTGCAATTGAAAACAACTTAATAGATCTAGGAACAACAATAAATTTAATGACAAAACCATAATACACCCACAATTTTACAATTAGCATATAGATCAACAATAAAACCATAAGGTGTATTAGAGGATGTAATAATCTCCTCATGTTCTTGGGAGCACCTTGTAGATTTCATGGTTTTGAAACCAAAATCTAACTTAGGGGGCGCCCATTAATATTAGGGAGGCCTTGGTTAGATACAACTAATGATTTTATTAGTTGTATATAAGGGGATATGGTGATTGTACACGGGGATCCAGTAAATAAATTTAATCTATATGCACCAGCTAAAGCTTTAACTGAATTTGAATTTACACAATTATTTCAAGATACAAATGATAATGATGAAGTGGTTCAACCTCTTTTAACTATTGATCAAATTATGAGTTTCAATAATAATATCGAGGAAAATCAAATCATCAATATTATTAATAATTACGATTTTACTCAACATCATGGGGGGCAATATGATTTTGATCATATTTTGGATAAAGATTTTCAAGAAAGTTGTACTATGGATACTTTATCAACAATTTCAGGATCAATGTCTTCTGACGTATCAACATCAGGATCAAGTGATAAGGCTATTGAGATTTTTCAAGGGAAAACCTTAAATATCAATTCTAAACTTGAATACATTCAAAAAGATTAATTAATCAAGACATTAAAAAAAATCTAGTGAATTCACATGGGAATACATTGATATGTGTGGAAACCACCCTAATACATGTATTCATCATATTTACATAGAGGATAATTCCAATCCAATCAGGCATTCCCGCAGACTTATGAATCCACTCTTGAAATAAATTGTGAAAGATGAATTGCAGAAATTACTCAATGTTATTTTTATATATCCATTTTTTGACAGTCAATGGATATCTCCACTAGTGATTGTTCCCAAGAAAAATGGAAAATGGCGTTTTTGCGTAGACTATAGGGAATTGAATAAAAAAACTTTAAATTATCACTTTCCTCTACCTTTTATAAATCAGGTCTTAGATACACTAGCAGGTATAAAATACTTTTCCTTTTTGGACGGGTACAACCTATTTTAAATATTGATCAAATTATGAATTTCAAGAATGATATCGAGGAAAATTAAATAATCAATCTTATTAATAATTATGATTTTACTCAATATCACGGGGAACAATATGATTTTGATCATATTTTGGATAAACATTTTCAAGAAAGTTGTACTATGAATACTTTATCAACAATTTCAGGATCAATGTGACCAGGACAAAACAACATTCACATGTCCATGGGTGATGTACGCCTACATAGTACTTCCTTTTGGTTTGTGTAATGCACCTGTAACTTTTCAAAATGCTATATTAGGTATTTTTTCTGACCTTATCCATGAATAGGTATAAGTGTGTATGGATGATTTCACTGTCTATGGAAATACTTTCAAAGAATCATTAGAAAATTTAGAAAATGTTTTAATTAGATGTCAGGAATTTAATTTGGCATTAAGCAATGAGAAATGTTTTATGTTACAAACTGAAGGAATTTTTTGGGTCATTGTGTGTCTTCTGTAGGTATAAAAGTGGATCCAACAAATATATAAGTCATTTCCAATATTCCAGTGCCCAAGACCCAAACAAATGTCAGAAGTTCCCTAAGCCATCCTAGTTACTATAGATGATTCATTGAAAATTTCACAAAAATTTCATTTCCATTATTCAAACTTCTTACTGAGGATAATGAAATTTTCTCGAACATTCCATGCAAAAATGATTTTGAAACTTTGAAAGAGAAACTTTATGTAGCTCTTATTCTAAGAGGACCAAATTGGTCTCTTCCATTCCACATCTATACATATGCCTCTGACACAACTTTAGGAGTAGTGCTAGGAAGAAAGGAAAATCAATTATGTTATACCATTTATTTTGTGAGTAAAAACACGACACTCCCTGAATTGAATTATACAATTATTGAAAAAGAGTTCCTTGTAGTAGTTCATGTCATCAAAAAATCTAGGAAATATATTATAGGATAAGAGATATTCATCCACATTGACCACTCATCCATTAGGTACTTAATGAAAAAACCAATTACTAATGGTAGGGTTACCGGGTGGCTTCTTTTATTACAATAATTCAATATCACTATACTAGATAGACTTGATAAATATAATGTTGTTGCATATTTTCTCTCCAGGATTCATAATGAAGGTGAATTGATCCCTATTAATGATAATTTCCCCGACGAGCATATTTTCGCAATATCTACTACATCTCCTTGGTTTGCAGATATTGTTAACTATCTAGCTATAGGAAAATTACCTCAACATATTTCTACAAAGGAGAAGTAGAACATCATTAAACTCAGTGCCACTTATTCATGGATTGGTGGAGACATCTTTCATATTGGACCTGATATTATCATTTAGATGTGTGTGCGAGAGGATGAATTATTTGACATATTGAAGACATGCCACGATGAACCATGTGGAGCCCATTTTGTTGACAAAAGAATTACATATAAAGTCCTTCATCTAGGGTATTATTGTCTCACGCTTTTCAGAGATGCCAAGAAATACGTTAGAAGATGTGACAGTTGCAAGAAAGTGGGAAGACCAGTACAAGTAGATGAACTGCCTGTTCAACCTATGTTATTAATATAACAATTTGAAAAATGGGCCTTATATTTTGTAGGACCTACTTTTCTAATATCTAGAAACAAAAAGTGTATTTTGGTATAAATATTTTCAAGAAGTCACTAAATGGGTAGAATCCAAACCTCTTTTGCATGCTAATGAACAATATATTGTAGATTTTTATTTTATTTGAGGACATATTTACTCATTTTGGTGTCCCAAGAGAAATTGTAACAAATCAGGGAACTCAATTTACATCAAAGCTTGTCCAAAATATCATAGAAAAATACAAGATCAAGCATCAGAAGTCATCCCCCTATCATCCAAAAGATAATGGGAAGGTGGAGTTCACAAACAAAGTTCTTGAAGCCATCTTGACTAAAACTATTTAGTTACACCACCAAGATTGGACATATAAGCTTCCCGAGGCACTTTGGGCTTACCAGACCACATGAATGAACACCACTGGGCATACACCATAAGAGCTTGTGTATGGAAAAAATATTTTCTTCCTATTTAGTTCCAAATCAAAACTTCCAGAACAATGACCAAACTTGGGATGGATCTTTCAGAAGCACAACAAATGAGGTTGGAACAATTAAATGATTTGGATGAAATATGACAAGATGCATTTCAACATACTTCCCTCATCCAACAACAAAGATCAAGATGACATGTCAAATTCATCAAGAAAAAGAAATTCAAACCAGGTGACTGGGATCTCTTATTTGATTATAGATTTAAA
>JZKD02S0811998.1:2750-14495 GCA_000966675.3 Picea glauca | reverse complement strand
AGTTTATGGTAAATTGCTCTTAGATGTCATGATTTTTATAAAAGTTTTAAAAAATTTTAAATGTATTCTTCTCCTCTGTGAATTTTTAGACACTTGATGTAATAACCACTATGCTTCTTCATAAGTGATTTAAATCGCTAAAAACAACTCAATGCGTCAAATTTATGTTTTAGAAAATAAATTCATGTCTTTCTTGAGAAATCATCAATAAAAATTAGAAAATAACTATTGCATCCTATAGAAGGAGTTTTCATTAGTCCACAAATGTCTGAATGTACGATTTCCAGTGAAGCTTTTGCTATGTAAGACTTTCCAACTGGAAATGATTCTCTATGTTGTTTTCCAAAAATGCAGCCTTCACATATCCTTTTTGTTTTTTCAATCAATGGAAAACCTTTTACCATATCCTTTGTGTGTAGCAGCCTCAGAGCTCAAAAGTTCAAATGTCCAAATCTGAAATACCATAACCAAGAATCATCATGTACTTCAGATTGGAATGATGCCTGCATTGGTGCACCATTTTCTCCTTTCTTGATACTGCGTGCAATATTTTCTTCATTGGAACTACGCACACTTTTTGGTGTAAATGCACTGTGTGACTACGCATCTTTTGCTTTACCAATACCTTGTGTTGTGTTTTTATTCTAGGTTAGATTCAATGTCAATGGGAACATTCTGTTACTTGTCATCTGGATTCTTGCAATAAGTTGATTACTTGAGAATTTATCCATAATCACACAGTGATTATCTTCCATGTAGATTTTGTATCCTTTCTGTAACAACTGTCATGTGCTCATTAGATTATGCTTCAGACCATAAACATAATATACATCAGGCATGACCTTTTGTTCTCCTTGCTTAGTTAAGATATTTATTGATGCAGGAGCATCCTTCCACATCAGTAGATGCACCAACAAGCCAACACATACGCGTGCATTGGGGAAAGGGAGAACCACAAACCCTCCCATTTTTAAATTTTAAATATAATCCTATATAGATTTATTTTGTAAGGTTGAGTAAAGCTAAGCCATACCTTTGTATAGGGAGTGGATAGGGTCGCCTTAATGGTTGACTGTAAGCAGGTCTAGATCTTAGTCAAGTATGGATCTTCATTCATTGTAAGAAGTCGTAGGGATAAGGTGACTTAATTGAGACAATGATGGCACTAAGGCGGTAGAGAGAATAAGCTCAAGGAGCCCTCTTGGAAGAAGGGATTCTGAGAGACAAGAGTTAGGAAAGGATTCTGAGAGATGAGAGTTAGGAGGAGGATAGTGAGAGAAGAGCCTAAAAAACTCAGAAGCTCAGAAATAGGAGGTAGAATAGTTCTTTGAGAGAGTTGAGACTCTACTAGAGTCCAGCCTGCACACATTGTAATCAGATTTTCATATTAATGAAAAGACAATAGTTTTTCCTGCACATGGTTGTTTTTTGTGTTTATGTGTTTTATGAATGTATGTTGTATATGTATGATAGGTTTCATTTGCAGTAGGAAGAGAGATTTCTCTATCTTTGATTGAGTTCATAATATTGTTTTGGATTCTTTAGGTCGTGCAAGGAGTGCACAACAGAACATTGGAGGTTCTGTAGCCAGCGCAAGGAGTGTGCATTTGAACTCTGAAGAGTCAGAAAAGAACGTGTCAGGAGGGCGCACCAGAGTGACAAAAAATCAAGGGAAACCTCATGGTTGTTGAATACCTTAGAGGAGAAATTGTGCAGAGGAAGCACAGAGAGACAGAGTCACTGAGAACTCTGTAGAGCTCTTCCAAGTGGGCATCGAGAAGGTGCATGTGTGCACAAGGAGAACTCTCTGTCGAGTTCAAAGAGAGGAGTATCAGAGGAAGATACCCACAGAGTTACTGACCACTCTGTTGAAAATGTTTAGCAAGGTGTGTTTTGAGCAAGAGGTTGCCAGGAGGGCACCATAACCCGTTGAAGGGAGAAGAAGGGTTGAGACCCTTAGGAGACTGAGTAAATTCAAATATTGGAAGCAATAATGCTTTTAGAAGTCTAGACGAGACCCAAGAAGTCGGGCTCGCAAGAGGAGCAAAGGTCGGAGCCTTTGAACACTTACAAACTCTTCCAAGTTGGAAGAAATCCAAAGATCAGGAGGAGGAGAGACAACAACCGTTAGATCAACCGTGGAAAGAAATCTGGACCATTGAATCCACGTCCAAACACCCAAGGGAGGGCGCAAGGAAGAAACAAATTCCAGCCATAGGATCTCAACACCGAGGATCGACAGTCGTCCGATCAGGGTAAATTTCATAGGCCTTAACACTTTGTGTGCACAAGAGAGTAGACTTGATGAAGTCCTGAAGTGAACAGGGACCATCCATCGTCAAGATTAACACGTGGTGCAAGATCCAAAACTCCGGAGCGAGAGCAGTTCAGAAGTTTTGTGATCGAGGAGAAGGTGAAGTCGCTGAATAACCGAAGATTGAAGTAGATCTAGGTCATTGTTTGTGAGGAGACATGTGTTGTCATATTTGAGACTTCGGGGAAAGTCGCTTTGGGGGATATCAAGGGTGGAGTGTGATTAACTCCCAAAGTCCCGAAGGTTGAAGTAGATCGCAACCATCTGTTGCGAAGGACATGTGGTGAGATATCAGGAAGTTCGAAGGCCTAGCACTCTGAAAGGAAGTCGACGGGAGAAGAGAAGATTTGGATTGGCGGATCCAGAGGGACGCGTGGCGGAAATTTGTCAATTTCGGGTGAAAGCACTCTAGGAGGAAGGAGTGTGTAGGAGTTTGAAACTCTTGAAGCCCGAAGAGACAAAGTCACTCATAGTCATTGATCGTGAAGGAGGACATGCGTCGGTGGATCATGAACTCCGGGTGAAAGAATTACGAGCAAAAGAGAGCATGGGAGAAGTTGAGACTTCCGAAGGCTGAAGTCCCGAAGTGGATGAGCGTCGTTTATTTGAAGAGGACACGTGGAAGAAGATCTGCCATTTCAGAGAAAAGTCACTCTGAGAGAAAAAGGAGTGTGTTGAACAAGAACTCTTGAAGGTCGGAGAGTCAGAGTTCATTTGATTCATCCATTTGTTGAGGACAAGTGTCAACATATCTTCCACTTGGGAAGATAGTAATTTCAGAGGAAGCAAGGGTGGAGAGTTCGAAACTCCCAAAGCCCGAAGAGCCGAATTGAATCACAGTCATCGATCTGTGAGGGATACGTGTCAACAGATCATCGACTTCGGGTGGAAGCACTACGGAGGAAGCAAGAGCAAAGAGTTTGAAACTCCTGAAGCCTGAAGAGAGAAGTCAATTGTAGTCGTTGATCAAGAGACATCGCGAGGTCACAAGATCAACGGTAGTGATTAATTGTGGGGACAGAAAGTGATCGGGTTTTAAAAACCTTAGAGTGAGCTGTAATTGAACCCATGATATTGGAAAAGTGATACGTGGCAGCTGGTAGTGAATTGCGGGGATAAAAGCGGTGTGGTCTCAAACCACTCTAGGCCACCCCACAATCACATGTTTACGTTAAGACATGGCTTGATGTCACATGTAGGTAGGGGCCTAGCAGAAGGAGCTAGCGGCTGCGAATTGAAAGTGCCAGGAGTGCTAGAGAAAGGGCCTGCGGGTTTGACAGAACCTGCATTTCGGAGGAAAGGGGACTTGTGTAGATTGATCGGGGTCTAATAAAGCCCCGAAGAATCAATCCAAATCAACAGATTGAAAGATCCTAGACCGGGAGGTCGCAGAACCCCCAAGAGGGGAGGGGGGGCTGCATCAGGTGGTATTAGAACTGGTTTTTGCTTGTAGACAGCAAGCAAAAGAGGAAAGGAGATGAGGGAGATAGTATGACTACGTCAAGTAGTATCAGAGGTTTCAATTCACCTATGGATAGTAGGCAAAGGAAGAGAAGGTGAAGACATAGTACTGATGCTCTGTGTGAAGGATTGTTGCAAGTGTGCAACATCAAATTGAACAGTCAGGTGAGTTGTAGTAGAAGTTGGGGATTCTATCGAATGCAGAGTAATCCATAGACTTGTCAGGAGGGAAAGAAGAGGGTGAAAATGGCTACTGAAGGCCATGAACGTGGTTAGAGAGAAAGCCACAAGCATAAAAGCAAGCCAGATATGGATCTGGAGCTCATTGAGATAAGGGAAAGAATGGAGCAGCTGACATCGAAGATGCAACGAGAAGCAAAGGTACATTGGAGATATGAATGGCCTTTAAAGAGGAAAGTAAAATGGCTAGTTCAGAGATTATTGGCCAGAGGACAATGACAGTTGTTGAGAAAGTAGTTGAGGCATGTTGGAATCCTCAGAGACACAAAGGAAGTGGTTTGCATTTGTGAGCTAGAAGTTGGAAAAACCCTCAATGATGAGGAAGAGAGATTAGTTAAAGGTATCATAAATTGTTAGGAGGGCAGAGATGAATTTTCAAATTTCTAGGTGGGCAATGAGATGAGATCAATTGAGGATCTCCTAGACTATCAGGAGGGAAGCAATGGAAATTCATATTGCCGGGTGGAAAATGAGATGAGATCAATTGAGGATCTCCTAGACTGTCAGGAGGGAAGAAGTGGAAATTCATATTTTCAGGTGGGCAATGAGATGGGATCAATGGAGGATCTCATAGACTGCCAGGGGGGTAGAAGTAAAATCCCAGATTTCCAGGTGAGCAAGGGAGGAGAGATGAACTCAGTTGAGAGTTCATATCAGCAAGGAGAGTTGATGGAGCAGGGTCAGAAATGCATTCTTATCATTGGGGGAATCAAAACATTCCTGCCAAATAGTTCAGTAGAGGCTAGTACAAGTGTTTCACATGAGGAGGTGGTGCAACAAGAATCCAAGAAAGAGGCCATGGGGCCAAATGCTTTTAAAGCTAACTGTGTCTGTGATACAGGTGCAGAAGAGGAAGGACAACCAATAGATATTGTTAAAGAGGAGGAGAAGGAGAAGACACTGATGTTTTCCCAAGCAGAATCATAAGAGCATTTAGCAGAATTACTCAAAATTTTCAGCCACAAAGCTAAACAGGAGATGACTGCAGCACTGGAGACTGCAACAGAAGAGGAAGCATACAACATAGATTTTGCTAAGTTGTATGTTGGAGGCCCTAGAAAGAAGGGTGATAGTGCAAAGCCAACACATCCAATAGATAAAGATGGAGACAGATGGAGGAGAATACCAGCCCGAGGAACAGCTAGAGGAAGCTGGAGTTGAACCGGTGCAAGAGGAGCTGACAGAAGCTAATCTGTCAGAGGAAGAATTTGAGCAACAACTTAGTGATGAGACTGGAGAACTTAGTGATGTTTACAGCAGGGTGGCAAGAAAATGTCACAGGAGATGAAGGCATCATGAGAGATTAGGTTGATCTACCCATTAACAAGGAGGAAGTGTAGCAGATCAGGCTGCAAAACAAGAATCGGCCAGCAGAACAACTGGAAGAGGTGATTGAGGAGATAAGGAGGTTGATGTTGATATTAGCATCAGAAGCAATAAACAATGAGAAAATGAACAGATGAGAGCCTACAAGAGCAGCAAAGAAGAAGTAGCAGCAGCATCAACATAACATAGGAGCAAGAGGACAACTCTAAAGGAGAGCTTGGGATCCAGGGGGATTTCAACATTGAATCAGGGAAGCTCATGAGTAGGAGCTCATGAATTTTTTGCAGTAGTGGAGTATGATGCAGGAGGATCCTTCCACATCAACAGATGTGCCAGCAAGCCAACACATAGGTGCACATTGGAGAAAGGGAGAGGCACATACCCTTCCATTTTTGAATTTTAAATATAATCCTATATGGATTTATGTTGTAAGGTTGAGTAAAGCCAATCCATACCTTTGTATAGGTAGTGAATATGATCGCCTTAATGGTTGACCGTAAGAAAATCTAGATCTTAATCAGGTATGGATCTTCATTCATTGTAAGAAGTCGTAGGCATAAGGTGTTTTAACTGAGACAGTGATGGCACTAAGGTAGTAGAGAGGATAAGCGCGAGGAGCCCTCTTGGAAGAAGGGATTCTGAGAGACGAGAGTTAGGAGAGGAGTCTGAGAGACGAGAGTTAGGAGGAGGAAAATCTCAGAAATAGGAGGTAGAATAGTTCTTTGAGAGAACTTGAGAGAGCTGAGACTCTACTGGAATCCAGCCTGCACACATTGTAATCAGATTTTTATATTAATGAAAAGACAATAATTTTTCCTGCACATGGTTTTTTTTTGTGTTTATGTGTTTTATGAGTGTATGTTGTAGATGTATGATAGGTTTCATCTGCAGTAGGAACATAGAATTCTCTATCTTTGATTGAGTTTAAAATGTCGTTCTAGATTCTTTAATCCGTGCGAGTGCACAATAGAACATTGAAGGTTATGTAGCCAACACAAGGAGTGAGCATATGAACTCTGAAGAATCAGAAAAGAACGTGTCAGGAGGGCACACCAGAGTGATAACAACTTAAGGGAAACCTCAAGGTTTTTGAATACCTTAGAGGAGAAACTGTGCAGAGGAAGCTTAGAGAGACAAAGTCAATGAGAAATCTGTAGAGCTTTGTCAGGTGGGCATCGAGCAAGTGCAAGTGTGCACAAGGAAAACTCTCTGTTGAGTTCAAAGAGAGGAGTATTAGAGGAATATACTCACAGAGTTACTGAACACTCCGTTGAAAACGTTCGACAAGGTGTAATTTGAGCGAGAGGTTGCCAGGAGGGAACCAAAACTCGTTGAAGGGAGAAGAAGGGTCAAGACCCTTAGGAGACTGAGTAAATTCAATGCTCAAAAGGAATATCTCTTTTAGAAGTGTAGACGAGACCAAAGAAGTTAGGCTCATAAGAGGATAAAATGCCGAAGCCTTTGAACACTTACAAACTCTCCCAAGTAAGAAGAAATCCAAAGCTCAGGAGGAGGAGAGACAACAACTGTTAGATCAGTTGTGGGAAGAAATATGGACCGTTGAATCCATGTCCAGACGCCCAAGGGAGAGCATGAGGAAGAAACATATCCCAAGCATAGGATGTCAACACCGAGGATTGACAATCGTTTGATCAAGGTAAAGTGCATGAGCCTTAACCCTTTTTGTGCACAAGAGAGCAGACTTGATGAAGTCTCGAAGTGAACATGAATTGTTCGTCACCAAGATTGATAGGTGGCGCAAGATCCACAACTCTGGAGCAAGAGCGCTTTAGAAGTTCTGTGATCGAGGAGAAAGTGAAGTCACTGACTATCCGAAGGCCGAAGTAGATCCAGGCCATTGGTCGCGAGGAGACACCTATTGACAGATCCGAGACTTCCGGGAAAATCACTTCGGGGGATATCAAGGGTGGAGTGTGACAAACTCTCAAAGTCTAGAAGGCTGAATTAGATCGCAACCATATGTTGCGAAGGACACATGGTGATATATCAGGAAGTTTAGAGGCCTAGCACTCCAAAAGGAAGTCGATGGGAGTGGAGAATATTTGGATCGTCGGATCCAGAGGGATGTATGGAGGAAATTCGTCAACTTTGGGTGAAAGCACTCTGGGAGGAATGAGTGTGTAGGAGTTTGAAACTTCCAAAGCTTGAAGAGTCGAAGTCACTCATAGTCATTGATCGTGAAGGAGGAAACGTGTCGGTGGATCGTGAACTCCGAGTGAAAGCATTCCGAGAAAAAGTGAGCGTGGGAGAAGTTGAGACTTCTGAAGGTCGAAGTGGATGAGAGCTGTTGATTTGAAGAGGACGCATGGCAGAAGATATGCCACTTCGGAGAAAAGTCACTCCGAGAGAAAAATGAGTGTGTTTAACAAGAACTACTAAAGGTCGGAGAGCCGAAGTTCATTTGAGTCATTCGTTTGTTGAGGATAGATGTCAACAGATCTTCCCCTTCGGAAGATAGTCATTTTGGAGGAAGCAAGGGCGGAGAGTTCAAAACTCCCAAAACTCGAAGAGCCAAAGTGAATCACAACCATCGATATGTGAGGGATACGTGTCGATAGATCATTAACTTCGTGCGGAAGCACTACGGAGGAAGCAAGAGCGGATAGTTTGAAACTTTTGAAGCCCGAAGAGTGAAGTTAATTGTAGCCATTGATCAAGAGACATCGCAAGGTCACAAGATCAATGATAGTTCTTAATTGGGGGGAGAGAAAGTGATCGGGTTTTAAAAACCTTTGAGTGGGCCGCAATTGAAACCACGATATTGGAAAAGTGATACGTGGCAGCTGGTAGTGAATTGCGGGGAGAAAAGCGGTGTGGTCTCGAACCACTCTAGGACACCCTGTAATCATGTGTTTACGTGAAGACATAGCCCGAGGTCACATGTAGGTAGGGGCATAGCGGAAGGAGATAATGCCCATAAATTGAAAGTGCCAAGAGTGCTAGAGAAAGGGCCCACGGGTTTGATAGAACCTGAATTTCGAAGGAAAGGGGACCTGTGTAGATTGATTTGGGTCTAATAAAGGCCCACAGAGTCGATTCAACTTAGCAAATTGAAAGATCCTAGACTGAGAGGTCGCAGAACCCCCATGAGGGGAGGGGGGGGGTTGCATCATTTATACTACATTTTCCCAAGACAATGACTTGGATATCTATTCCAAGTGTAACCTTGGTTTGGATTGACTCATCCAAACTAAAAAACAATTATGTATTTTCCTGTCATGTGGTTATTGAAGGTTGAATCTAAATATCATATGTCACATGGACTTGCTTGAGCAACATTGCATTCAACTGGGGATACTATAGGCATTACTTCAATGTGTGCAATAAACATAGGGTGGGTTTGGTTATTTGCGTTGTTTGAATGATCTTGACTTTGATTGTTCAGATTATATTGTCTCTTCCTACACTCATGTGCATGATGTCCATACTTTTTACAGTAATGGCACTAAATCTTTGATTTGTCTATTCTCTGACCACTTGGTTGATTTTTATTTTGACTTTGTCCTCTTCCACTAGTATTTCCATAACTCCTACTGCATCCACCTCTGACAAAACTTCTTCCTCTTCCTCTAGAGTTAACTCCCCCCCTTCCTTTTCCACGACTTATAAATGATTGCACGGTCTCTAATGACATACTTGACCTACTTAATCTTTGTTCGTGATTAATGAGAGAAGCTTGCAGTTCATCTAGATTAAATCGACTCAAGTCTTGGCTCTCTTCTAGAGTCACAACAAGGGTATCAAATTTAGGAGGAAGACTCCTAAGTGCCTTCTCAACAACTTTTTTATTCTCTATGGTTTCACCATGAGACTTAATCTGATTTATTAGGGCAATGACATGGGTATAAAATGAATCTACTATATCTATATATTTCATTGAAAGAGTTTCAAAATCTCTTCTAAGAATTTGTAGTTTTGAAGTCTTTACTTTGTCCATACCTTGATAATAGGTTTGTAATATGTTCCATGCCTCTTTGGCTTGCTTCGCTGATGCAACTATTGGGAGTATGCTCTCATGTATGGCATGATGTATGTAAAATATCATATTTTCATCATTCTTCCTTTGATCTTTCAAGACATCCTTCTCAACTTGTGTGAGGGAATTGTATGCTTCTTGATCCATTGGTTCCACATGGCCATTTTCAACTATCTCCCATACATGTTGACCTCAGAACAATGCCTTCATGGTCAAGGACCACATCTCATAATTCTTGCCTATAAAAGTGGAAAGTTGCAGATTTGAGGTAGAAGCCATATTTCACTTTTCAACATAGTTGTTTCTCTTATAAACCTGTTCTGATAGAACCTTCTCTTGATCAAACTTATTTTTATCAACCTGTTTTGATACCATATATCGGATCTACAACGAAAAATGAAATTGTACGCATCGTAATTATAAAATATTGTGTGCTACAACTTCATCATTGAACTCTCAGGACTTATGGCGCAGTGGAAACTTTACTGGATTTTAGTGCGTGAAGTGATAAAACACTTAATAGAATGATTTATGGATGCAAAATAGCATAGTGCTATGCTTAGCACATAAACTCAGAGATACGATAGAAACTCAAAATACACATGAATTGTCAACACAAAAATACTCGGCGCAGCACGCGAATACAAAATACAAACTAAGATGAGTCTTGGCTCTAATGAATTTTGCTCACTTTAAAAACACAAAGCTTGTGCCTTCAGACTTCTTGGACTCCTCAGTTATTGATTTTTCTCCTTCACGACTTTGTTCTCTCTACCTCTTTGCATCTACTTTTTGATTAACTAAAGACTCAGACTTATATGGACTCCAACTAAGACTTCTTGTAGAATTAAAATTGTCTCAACATTAAAGACTACAATTAATTTGACCGACTCTTCAACTACTTAACTGAACTTGAGAAGATAAGATCGGCTTCATTAATTAACTCCCTTGCTTGCTGACTGACTTAGACTGAATTTGAGTAAACAGACGTCTTTGCATTTGCAGACTAACATATAGAATAACTGACTGACAAAACCACTGACAAATTGACTAACTGACAAATCAACAGAGACGTGAAGATCTCACTGACTTGTAGTTACTATTTCCAATAGTTTTCGACGTGACAATGTTCGTCGCTATAACAGATTCTATATTATTTCCTTATCCTATTTTATCAATAGCTTTCTGCACTTTTGCCTATCTTTATTGTTCATATTGTTCCACTGCGTTATATGATCTACAATTCTTCAACGTAAATAGACTTACCATTAAAATGGTTGATGTCAGAAATGACCCAAAACGTAGTCATTCATTGTCGTAGTTTGATTGGGCACATTAAGTGTTTTATCAATCATCGTTGAATCTCTCATAGGAAAAAAAGTATCTAATAATTAAGCTTTTGGTGGGTTTTACACATTGCGTTGATTGAATCTCCCATGAACTGTTCTTAGCAATCATGGTTGAATCTCCCATGGAAAAAAATTATTTGGTAATTAAACTTTTGTTTTTGTTTTTCAGTCCATGTGAACCTTAATGGTAAATGTCTTGTTGTCAGAATATCTCTATTAACAAAATGTTGACTTTGTGTTTTTCTAAACTAATTAGTGTGAGTTTGGCCCTCATTAGGTCATAGTAGATTTCTATAAGACCGTGGAATATTTTTTACAACTTGAATGCTAAATTTTTGGAGCATGTCAGTGGTTTTGATCCCATCAAATCTGGGTAGTAGATTCTTGTGGAAACTTGAAACCTTTTTAACAATTGGAATGTTGAATTTGGAAACATTTTTGTCAAACTTCAAATTTTTTTACAATTTACACCTTTCACAATTGGAAATGTTGAGTTCTTGGGGGCATGCTCAGTGTGTTTGGTCAAACTTTGATTTTTTTTACAATTTACACCTTTTCACAATTGGAATTTTGAGTTCCTGGGGCATGCCCACTGCCTTAAAATCAAATAAAAGAAATACTTGAAGTCTTTATAACTGGATGAGTGTAATCTTATTGTAGATTCAGGTTATTGAAGAATCAAGTTTTATATTGTAGATTCTAGTTATCTGGGAGTTAGGTTAAAAAGTTAATTGTTATGTTGGAGATATTAATTTCTACTTATTTTATGTGTAATATTTGATATTTTTTATCATAAAATGTATTAGTTATTGTGTGTGATTGAGATATTATCTCAACAAATGGATTGTATGATTAAAATAACTTATTTATTTTAAACTTAAACTTAATATATAAATATGTAATGATAAATAAAATATGAAATACTTTTTTTCAATCATTTTTCTAAATTGATTATATCAAACATAAGAAAGATTAAACTATATAAATATGTGTGAAAAATATTAATTTTCTGTATTTTAGATTTTTTTTTTTTTTAAATCTGGGTGGAGAAGTAAATA
>JZKD02S0811931.1:242383-255660 GCA_000966675.3 Picea glauca | reverse complement strand
GACTGACTTGGTAGACATAAAAAACCCCTAGAGTCAATACTTCGCCAGGTGATCTTGTGGGAGACTTTAAGGGCCTCTAAAGAATAAGGCCCCTGCCTTATTGCATGCCCCTTAGAATCATCATGAGTGAATGTCGCAATCTTCCCTCACGACTTCGTGAGTCTTCTCGAACTAGGTAATCGTTAACCTACAGTTCGACCCACAATGGGAGTGCTAGTAGGTTGTAGCAGGGTTGTTGTCCACACATCTCCCTCAATGTCTCTGGTTGTTGTGTGTGACCCCTCTAATCCACATGTGAGTCCAGTCGGGAAGCTATCGTCAGCCTACATCATCAATGAATCATGTCAAAAATACAATCAATCATCATAACATCTAATCAGATGTGTATATGTCATATCAAAAATAATAAAAACCCAATAGTCCACTCCCTAACTCGATCCGAAGTCCAAGGGGTTTCATCAATGCCTATGCATACTTGAGGTCCAAAGTCCTACACACTCAGGAGAACCCAGTCAATAGCACTTGTCTATGTCAATACAAAAAAAAAAGGTATCACCATATCCATGAATAACTCATAATCATAATCAAATGACCAATAGTATAATAATCTGGATCGCTTGTAAGAAAGTGTCCTGAAAGAATAAGCTCGCTCAGTGCATGTAGGAGCAGGATGTTACATACACACCCTCTTGGTCTAAACTTAGTCCCAAAGTTTCATAGTATATAAGTGGTGAAATAATGTGTATCATAAGTCTATCTATCAAACAAAAAGGAAACTAGTGGCGCATATCATATGCATCCTCCCAGGTCACCGAGTGAAGACTATAGTTGTCCCACTTAACCTTTACTTGATCTACTATGAGACGTCATAGCTATCGAATATGATGGTCCAGGATGTAGATCTGATCTACCATGAGAATACCCTCATTCAATCCTGCAAGGAACTCATGTCAACAATATGAGTAGGATCACTAAAATACAATCTCAAAATAGAGATGTGAAAGACATCTCGAGTCTGCCTCAAGGAATCAGGCAAGGCTCGTCAAATAGGCTACAGTCCTTCTCCTTTCTACAATATCATAGGATCCCATGAAACTATGAGATAGTTTAGAACCCTTTTCAAACATCATCAAACTCTTATGCGGTTTCACCCACAAGAATACTCGATCATCAACTTCGTAACTACGGTCGACATGGTGCGCATTGACATAACTCTTATGTCGATCCTACGCTTCTTTGATCCTTTGTCTTATTGTTTTTTTTTATCTTCTATTTCTTGGATCACTTATGGTCCCACCAGGACCATATCCTCAATCTGATCCCAACTCAAAGGCATCTGACACAGTCATCCGTAAAGAAACTCGAAAGGCACCATCTTAATGGTTCTTTGGTAACTATTGTTATAAGATAATTATGTCGATGACAAGAATTATACCCTATTCTTTTGTTGTTCCATCACATACATCTGCAACCTGCCTTCCAAGACTTGGTTTGTTTATTCGGTCTGCCCGTCTGTCTCAGGGTGATATGCAATACTAACATTAAGTTGGGTTCCCAAGGCCTCTTGGAAACTAGTCCAAAATAATCAAGGAAACAATGATCCTCGATCAGATAAAGTCCTCTTAGGGACGCCATGCAACCTCACAATATCACTGATGAAAACTATAGCTATGTCAGGTTCCTGATACATCATACGCATGGGAATAAAATGAGCACTCTTCGTCAGGGTGTCGACTACCACAAAAATCGAGTAGTGTCTCCTTGCCGCCAGTGGCAATCCAACAATGAAATCCATCAAATTAACCTCCCATTTTATTTCTCGAATACGGTGTGGTTTTAGTAATCCTGTTGGATGTCTATGTTCATCCTTTACCTATTGACATTCTAGACATCTAGCCACATAGTCGACTATGTTTGCCTTCATTCCTTTCTAGAAGAATAAGGGTTTAAGGTCTTCCCTCATCTTCGTGACCCCTGGGTGGGCCATGTACACTAATCTGTGAGCCTCATTTAGGATCAAAATCTTGAACTCGACATTCGGTGGTATGTAAATCCAATTTTTAAACCTCAATAATCCATCATCATCAAATGTAAATCCTTCAAATCTTGGTTCCATCATTGTGTTTTATCTGATAAAGTCCTTGACCACTTTGTACCAATCATCGTCGCTTTGTAAAGTTAGAATCTTTTTATGTAGATTCGTCTGAAGCACCTACACCGGAAATATGTGTGGTCTCCGACTCAATGCATCTGCCACTTAGTTCATTATTCCTTTTATGTAAGTAATCTTGATATCGTACTAGCTAAAAAATTCCGACAAACATCATTGTCACGCATTCAGGTCGCTTTGCATAAAGATGTGTTACAGTCCAAAGTGGTATGTTTTTAGATCAAATTTTCATCCAATACGGTAGGGTCTCCAAACTCTCATGGCATAAAAAATGCCTAATAACTCATGCATAGTTCTCCTCATGCTTTCTCAATTTCCTCGAGATTTAAGTGATCACTCGAACGTATTGCATCAAGACTCTGCCTAAGCCTTCCTTGGATGCGTCAGTACATACCAAGAATTCCACGTCCATCTCAGGGACCTTTAGTATCAGTTTCATTGTCAACAACTCCTTGAGCCTAGTTTCTAGGTCCAAACAAACTTTTGTTCTTCTTCTGCAATTCCATGATCAGATTTTCTATCTTCAAAAATCCCTCGATGAACCGTCGATAGTATCCTGTGAAACCCATGAAGCTATGCACTTATGGGACATTCGTTAGTTCAGGCCATTCCATAATAGCCTCGACCTTTGTTGGATCCACGAAAATACCTTCTTCGGATATGATATACACTAAGTAGTGAATCTTCGATTGATAAAACGAGCATTTGGACAATTTCCCATATAATTTGTGCTCTTGTAGACACTGTAGCACCAAGCGCAAGTGCTCGTCATGCTCCTCCATCATGTGTGATTAAATCCAAATATCTTCGATGAATACTTGGACAAACTTGTCCAAATACTAGTGAAACACGTCGTTCATCAAAGTCATAAATACCCCTGGGGCATTCGTTAGTCCAAACGGTAAAATATTAAACTCGTAATGTCCAAAACTCGTCTTAAATAAGTCTTAGGGATGTCATCCTCCTTGACTCGTAACTAGTGATACCCTGATCGCAAATTGATCTTTGAAAACACTACCGTGCCCTTCATCTAATCGAACAGATCATCAATCCTCGACAATGGACACTGATTCTTGATCGTTGCCTTGTTCAATTGACGATAGTCAATGTAGAGTCTCCAGTACCCATCCTTATTTAGTATGAAAATAACAAGCACACCCCATGGTGACACACTGGGACGTATAAGTCCCAAGTCCAACAACTCCTTCCATTGCATTCTCAATTCCTGTAACTTCGGGGTTGATATACGATAAGTCTTTCTCACTATCGGTTGAGTCCCTAGTTTTATTTCTATGGTAAAATAAAAATCCCTCTCCAACGACATCCCAATTAACTCCTCCAGGAAGACATCCGCAAACTCTCTCACCACCGATAGGTGTTCTAGACCTTCCACTACTCCCTCATTGCTTAACGCAAGGATCAAATAAAGCTTACACCCCTTGCACATCCTCTTTCGTAACTGCAAGGAGGAGATGAACCTCAGGGAAAATTCCTGGTTCCAACCTATAATCATGCATCTCTGTCACTCATGATCGACCAAGCTCAACTATTTCATCTTACAGTTGAGTATCGCCTCATGCGATCCCAACTAGTCCATACCGATCATGACATCCTAAGATCCTTAGATTGTGACGTACAGGTTGGACCTGGTGACAAAAAATTATAGCTTAAGGGTATAGCCTGTAACATTTCCTCCAACCTTTTGGTTGGCTCCTGAAGCCCTCTCTACAAAGCTAAACGCATCATGTTTGATTGCCTTTACCTTAATCCTTTTTAGCGTTGCACCATAAATGAAACTCTCGGTAGCACCGGGATCTATCATAATACTATGGGTCTGGTCAATGACGGTAAGGAGTTTGTTGCTGAGGTTTTGGTTTTCGTGGTGTAGTGAATGTGGATTCTCTTTGGAATCCACTATATCCTGGTGAAATTCTAGCTGGTGTTTGATGTTGCTGTGCACCAGGTGATACCTACCCCACGGGTTTCACTGGAGCCCTGCACTGAACCACGTTGAAGCTCCTCCTCTACTATGAGGGCCTTCTGAACAAACTCATGCCTAGTATGAGGCATCAAAATCCTAACCTTTGCACGAATGCTGACATAGGGCACAACACAAACCTGTTGACCTTAAGTTTCTTGGTATTCAAGTGCAGAGCATACCAAATAAACTCTAAAAATGAGCCTCGTACTCGGGTACTATATGACCACCCTGTTGCAAGGAATTGAACTTATTGAGCTGAATCTCATTGATTTCCTCAGACAGATACCTCTCTTGGAACCGTTCCTCAAACTGTTCCCATGACACGTCTTCGATGGTCATGTTCCAAAATGGAACAAGCATCTTCCACCATAGAAAAGCACTCCCCTTCAGTTGAAGTCTACCATTCATACCTCCGTTGGAAGTATAATCAAGAAGTGCAAGCACATCACCATACTCTCCCACCATCCCTTGGTGACAACGTCGTTCTGGGTACCAAAGAACTCAAGAAATTGACCTTCTCGAGCTCACAGCCAGTACTAACGTTGTTGGTTGGGTGTGTTGTGGACCCTCCGGGGTATAGGCGCCCTATCATTAACTTAGTACATATGGTGAATCAAGGCCTCTAACAATATTTGGAAGGACCTTGTCAACCATCATCATCCCTTACAACATTTGAATCCAACCCAAGGACTTGTTCTTCCCCTTGAGGTTTAGACTCTGAAGGTGTGGGCACCTCTAGAGGCATCGCACCTCCTTCCACGACACCACACCACAAACCTTTGTTTCCTCTAATCGAGATAACCACATGGACTCACAAGGTTTTAATTAGCACTAGGTTAAAACTCAATGGTTTATGATAGTGGAAAGCATAGAGGTCCATAGTTGCAGGTTCAAACCTGCTCTAATACCATATTTAAGGGACCCATTCATTATGACTACAAGCGAAGAAAAAAGTGAAATTTTTTTTTTCTTTTTGTTTTAGGCAGGAATTCAATGAAGACAACAGTTGAACCACACAACCTGACGACGAACACAAGCACAGAGATTAGGAAACAAACAAATATGACTCCACGCACTAGCACAATGATCAACTAGGAAACACATGCTTAAATCAAAGGATAGAAATGACTACCTTCCCATCACACAATGCGATAATGATTACAAGCTAAGGACAACATCCACAATCCCGACACAACAATCTCGATGACCAGTCACTAGAACCTCTAAGGAACGCAACCAAACACATGAAGGCATTACAACCCAAGAGCCAACAATGAACTTACAACGATCAACAGACCCACAATGGAAAGCATAGACTCTGGTGAAGTTATCCTTCGCCTTTACCCAATGGGGCGCACCATGATCCCCTCATCAGGAATCATGTCGTTCCCTAGTGATAGGTGTGGCAATAACCTTGGTGTACCATAACCTATCTAGACCATGGATTCTAGAAGAGTCCAACACATTAGGAGTTGAAATACTAACAAGATGACTACACCCACGCCCCAAGCAACAGGTTGACAAGACTCAGTATGACACCATTCAAACGTGAAAGTGAAATCTATTACACGCCTTTCCAACCACCAATCATTAACTATTAAGAAAGATGTCTAAGTGCAAGGGAGTGAATTGTTACCAAGATACTATGGTCATAAATGTTATCACAAGGTGAACTAAGTTAGGTGTTGAACAACATAAGAAACGTTGATTAACAAATACCCATTGTCCATTAAATTAGAAGAACTACTGATCTAAACTGCCTATATAACAAATGACTTTGTTGTCAACTATCAAGTCTAAGTTAATAATTTAACAATATAAAACAATATTAGCAATATCCATAAATGACGTCATTAATATAACATTAATAACAATATTAATTTACAACATGCTATCTATTAAATTCCATTTGGGTTTGGGTGTCATTCTTTATTCCATTAGATAACACATTGCCCTTCAATTATATTTTAAATTAGCAGTATGTATCTATGTGAATCAATTCACTACCAGTATGTCGAGTAACACATTAAATATTAAATCACCACAGGAATGCGAATAATGTTGTTCATTATACACTACATAACTGTCGACTATTATTATGCATAACCATATAAAAAGGCTAGTTAATTTAATCATGATAATTGTCAACACGGTCACACAATCAGGATGACAAAGAGTATTAATGGCTATCAATAATACATCGCAGAGTATGATAAAAATGCATGTTATATCATTGTCCCAAAAATCAATACCTCTATTGCGACATCCAAACCATATATCTATGCCACTCACTATCCTATCAACAACCATCAATTTATTAATTACAGTATGACGATAACATCATAAAATTGTCAGGTAATTGTCAGCTACTAAATACATCACAGTGATAGCCAAAAGGGGCTCGGGTATTTTAAACAGAAACACAAATGAATAAATCAAAGCACAGGCATAAATAATGTTGTCATAACAATATATAAAAATGCAGTTAATCACCATTCCCGGAGGTAAAAATCCCATCCACACGCAAAAACACCATCTACAGGAATCATATTGATATATAGCAAATCGTAGGCTAATGTAATCAAGTCATAATGATATATATATGAAAATGCAGGGAATCACCATTCCCGCCAGTAAAAACTTCATCCACAAGAATCATAATGAGAAATAGCAAATCACAGGCTAATGTAAACAAGTCATCATGGTATATATAAAAATGCAACAACTCACCATTCCCGCTGGTAAAAACATAATCGACAGGAAAAAATGCTATCCACAGGAATCATGATGCTATATAGCAAATCGCAGGCTAAGGTAAACAAGTCATAATGATGCATATAAAAATGTAGCGAATCACCCTTCCCGCAGGTAAAAACTCCATCCATAGGCAAAAATGCCGCCCATGGGAATCATGATGATATATAGCAAATCACAGGCTAAGGTAAACAAGTCATCACGATACATATAAAAATATAGGGATTCACCATTCCCGTAGGTAAAAATGCCATCCATAGGAAAAAACGCCATCCACAAGAATCATGATGATATATAGAAAATTAGAGGCTAAGGTAAACAAGTCATCATCATACATCTAAAAATACAGGGAATCACCATTCTTGCAGGTAAAAATGCCATCCACAGTAAAAAAACGCCATCCACATACAATCGTTGTGTAATAAAAATTCCATTCACATTAAATCAAGGGTAAATTCACAATTTAAGGCTGGTAACATTTCGTAGCATGATGATAGTAGGCAAGATGACGATACAATAAGCAATACAACAATATACAATTGGAGGGTAAAAATTTGGGTAAAAATGAATGCAACTCTATACAAAAAAATGCATGTAATGCGATGTGAAAGCATAAGTGAAAACGAAATATCTGCAAAGTGAAATCAACGTGGGAAGGTCCACACAAATCTTAAGGGAAAGTTGGGTAATCAACCATGAAAATCAAGGTGTATCTGTTGTGTAAGGGATGGCTAAATCGCCCAAAAATGTAAGTTATATTGCAGAGAAAATACATAAGCCAGATGTTTGAGATCACAGGTATAAAGTACAATTCAGAATGAAGAGTAAAAAGATAAAAAAATCACATAGGTAATCAATTGCAACAAGGACCAAGACCATCATTTAGCCAGGAACAATCAATAGGGGTAGACAATTGGGCAAGCTTTCCTTCGTTCATCATCCACGCACAAAAAAATAGGGCATTAGGATCTATAGGTCTATTAACACCGAAGTGACAATCATTGATCTGGCTCCTGGTTGACTACTCAGGTGTGGAATGAAGATCTAGGTATGAGAACAAAAAATAAGGCACAAACTCTTCAAATAATCAATGAAACAAACAAAATCATCAAGCAATCAAGGATCGATAGCCAAGGAAATCAATCGAGGCAGTGAGTGTAAGCTAAGATAATTTTAAGTTCTCAATTAAAAACGCTAAGTAAAACACTTTTCTTTACATAATAAAAGTACAGAAATGAAAGCACGAGATCAATATTACTCTACCATTCAAAATAAAAGCATGTGTATCGTAGCCCAAGTCGACCACTCTGAATCATTGTCCAACACGCTCCATCCTGCTCCCTCTTTCCGACCACTGCGACTTCACCGATACCTCCCAACCAATGCTAGGGGTACTTTTCTTCCGGTTTATCCCCCTGATCCGTAAAGGGGCCATGCACACTAAACCAAAGAACAACTAGCTCCTAGCTCCCCTCGCAAGGCCGAGCTACCACTCCTCACCGAGCTGGGTTTCCCAACTCCCACAAGATAAGTGAGTCAAGTCAACAATTCTGCAACATAACATTACGCATCAAGACGATCTATATCATTCCCCTTCTCCCTCCTTTATATAGAGTTTCTAAGTCACTTCTTTCCCAAATTCTCATTTAATTTATTGTTTAATAATTTAATTCAGAAAAATCCTCCCCGTACACATGTCACCCATCCCCTGTGTTTCACGAGAAAACAATTTCATTAATTATTTAATTACTCCTATTTCTCTTACCCACCTAAAAGAATTCCTAGAATCGCTCCTAGGTGTCCCCATATTCCCTTACACAAATTAATGACTTACGTCCTTACTAAATGCCTAGTTGAGTTCAATTTAGAAAGTTCTTAAAGGCAAGGTTCCTTACTAAGTTGGTCATTATTCTTTTTCCTTATATTTCCCTTTTTCTTTATGTTTCCCCCTTTTCCCTTAGTTTCCTAATTTTTAAGTTTCCCTCTTTTTTCATTTTATCTAAAACTCAAATTAGCAAGTGTAGAAAATTATATTTTTCCCCTTTATCCTTTTAATTAATAAATTTTTAATTAGCATAAGTAACAAAAAAAACATTTCCCTTTAAAAATTTAATCCCCAAAAGTAATTTGATTTTTTAAAAATTAATTGAATTTCTTACCCCGTTCTCGTCACATGTTTAATAATGATTATAGTATTATTTATTTTTTTATTATTTTTTTTTCCACAAGTATCACTTAGACCTATATTTTATTTTCCTAGGTTAGGCGACATTTTAATGGGGAAATTGTTTTTAAATATTTCCTGTTACTTTATTAGTTCTAAGACCATCAAGGTTTATTCACTCATTAATTAACAACGCGACATGCCCTTTAGGACGCACTAGGTGCTGCAAGGGTGCTACTCCCCTCATTCTATTTTCCATGTGCGATGTGCCCTTCAAGACACACTGTGTCCTCCAAGGATGCCACTTGCCTCTTTCCATTTTTCTTGTGCGATGTGGCATTCAGG
Organism: Picea glauca; assembly: GCA_000966675.3. Taxonomy (NCBI): domain Eukaryota; kingdom Viridiplantae; phylum Streptophyta; class Pinopsida; order Pinales; family Pinaceae; genus Picea; species Picea glauca. Next base: position 246,246 of record JZKD02S0811931.1, on the reverse strand, counting down.
ACACACTACGTGCTCCAAGGGTGCCACTCACCTCTTGACTGAGTTGGTAGACATCAAAAAACCCTAAAGTCAATACTCCGCCAGGTGATCTTGTGGGAGACTAAGGGCCTCTAAAGAATAAGGTCCCTACCTTATTGCGTTCCCCTTAGAATCATCGTGAGCGAATGTCGCAATCTTCCCTCACAACTTCGTGGGTCTTCTCGAACTAGGTAATCGTTAACCTACAGTTTGACCCACAACGGGAGTGCTAGTAGGTTGTGGTAGGGTTGTTGTCCACACATCTCCCTCAATGTCTCTGGTTGTCGTGTGGGACCCCTCTAATCCACATGTGAGTCCCGTCGGCAAACTATCGTCAGCCTACATCATCAATTAATCATGTCAGAAATATAATCAATCATCATAACATCTAATTAGATCTGCATGTGTTATATCAACAATAAGAAAAACCCAATAGTCCACTCCCTGACTCGATCCAGAGTCCAAGGGGTTTCATCGATGCCTCTGCATCCTCCAGGTCCAAAGTCCTGCACACTCAGGAGAACCTAGTCAATAGCACTTGTCTATGTCAATATATCAAAATAACCTATCACTGTATCCATAAATGCCTCATAATCATAATCAAATGACCAATAGTGTAATAATCTGGATCACTTGCAAGTAAGTGTCCTCAAAGAATAAGCTCGCTTAGTGCATGTAAGAGAGGGATGTTACATTATAGGAGTGTGTATGCATTCTTATGAATGCATGCACATTCCTACAATGCATCCGCGCTCTTAGGAACATGTGCATGTTCCTACAACACGTGTGCACTCTTAAGAATGTGTACAGACTCTTTTGAATTATTTTTTTTTTGGGTGTGATTGACTGCTTTAGCATAGTGTATGTTGACTTGGTTGCCTCAGATTTAGGTTCAAGATGACAAACCTCATGGTTTGGTCTTCAAATTGATAAAAACCTCCATTTTTGTGAATACCTCTCAATACCTTTGTTCTTTATGTTATTTTCTATAGGATATAGAATTTTGGTTGTTGAAGAAAGTAGAGACATAAATAGAGTCATCTATGAAGATTCCAAATATATAGATTTTTTCTGATTAATATTACTTACTAATTTTAGCCTATTTTTGTCTTCGCATACATCAAAATCCTAGAATACATACCTCTCTCATTTTTCTTATAACGTTTTTTCGAGTTAACCATATATAAGATGAGTTATATGATGCACTAGAGGAGACCAATATCTACGATATAAAAAAGAAAGAAATTATTTTGATCATGTTAAGATCCTCTTTGCATGCAAGAACAAAATACATTGTATTTTCAAGGATATATTGACTTTTATAATTGAAAAAAAAAATTACAAAATCATTATTATAAATTTCCAAAAAATACAATGCACTAGAAAAATGGGTTCTCTATAATTATACTAGTTTTTGGAATGAAATTCCATCGTTAAGATACTCAACACCTGCATGAACAAAGACATATACCTTATATTCTGCTAGAAAAATAACATACCACTGTTAGAAAAAAATCAAATTTCACATAGTTATTCACAATTTCTATGAATAAAAATTAAATATTAAAAACGCTAATTCAATTTTCTGTGTTTCATCTTCTAACACAATATTCAAATTCATTGTAAAAGTACCTTTAATAATCCCTCCAAGTTAAGATATTGTTTTTTTCCATGTTTGCATTTCCACTAACGTGACATGAGAGACCATCATTAGCTTGCACTCACCGCACATTAGGATATAAGATTGAAGTGAACCTCTTAAATTACCATTCTTAAAATGTTTCATTGTGAGATAAAATTGAAGTTAACCATATAATCCACATATACAATACTATCGAGCACAATGACAACCCAACTTTACATACTTCTTGAATTATTTCTTTCCATATCTCAAACGGTGACATAACATTGAACTCGACCATATTATCTATCGAACATAAACTTTTAAACTATCGCTCATGAAATGTCACATTATGACATAAAATTGAAGTCAACCATATCATTACTTTTCAATTGTCACAATGCCACATAACATTGTTCAAGTGAACCTCCTAAATGATTACTTTTGAAATACCATAATGTAACATAACATTAAAACCAACGTCTTAATGTATTACTCTTGAAATGTTGCATTGTGGAATGACATTAAAATCAATCATATTATCAACCTCGAACATAATGCCTTAAATTGCTACTCTTGAAATGTCACAATGTGACATACAATTGAAGTTAGTGATATTATAAAACTCTAACTCAAACATCTGATGTCAACAAATGACTTTTATTCATTTTTGAAATGCCACATTGTAATACAATTCAACCAAAGTTAGCCATCTTCAATTGTAGTCAACCAAAATCACCCAAAAGAAACTATAATCAATTAAAGTCATCCGCAGTAAATCAAATCAATCATAGTAAACTATAATGAACTAAGGTCATCCNAAGAAATTATTTTGATCATGTTAAGATCCTCTTTGCATGCAAGAACAAAATACATTGTATTTTCAAGGATATATTTACTTTTATAATTGAAAAAAAAAATACAAAATCATTATTATAAATTTCCAAAAAATACAATGCACTAGAAAAATGGGTTCTCTATAATTATACTAGTTTTTGGAATGAAATTCCATCGTTAAGATACTTAACACCTGCATGAACAAAGATATATACCTTATATTTTGCTAGAAAAATAACATACTACTGTTAGAAAAAAATCAAATTTCACATAGTTATTCACAATTTCTATGAATAAAAGTTGTATATTAAAAACGTTAATTCAATTTTCTATGTTTCATCTTCTAACACAATATTCAAATTCATTGTAAAAGTACCTTTAATAATCCCTCCAAGTTAACATATTGTTTTTTTCCATGTTTGCATTTCCACTAACATGACATGAGAGACCATCATTAGCTTGCACTCACCCCACATTAGGATATAAGATTGAAGTGAACCTCTTAAATTACTATTCTCAAAATGTTTCATTGTGAGATAAAATTGAAGTTAACCATATAATCCACATATACAATACTACCAAGCACAATGACAACCCAACTTTACATACTTCTTGAATTATTTCTTTCCATATCTCAAATGGTGACATAACATTGAACTCAACCATATTATCTATCGAACATAAACTTTTAAACTATCACTCATGAAATGTCACATTATGACATAAAATTGAAGTCAACCATATCATTACTTTTGAATTGTCACAATGCCACATAACATTGTTCAAGTGAACCTCCTAAATGATTACTTTTGAAATACCATAATGTAACATAACATTAAAACCAACATCTTAATGTATTACTCTTGAAATGTTGCATTGTGGAATGACATTAAAATCAATCATATTATCAACCTCGAACATAATGCCTTAAATTGCTACTCTTCAAATGTCACAATGTGACATACAATTGAAGTTAGTGATATTATAAAACTCAAACTCAAACATGTGTGGTCAATAAATGACCTTTATTCATTTTTGAAATGCCACATTGTAATACAATTCAACCAAACTTAGCCATCTTCAATTGTAGTCAACCAAAGTCACCCAAAAGAAACTATAATCAATTTAAGTCATCCACAGTGAATCAAATCAATCATTGTAAACTATAATGAACTAAGATCATCCATAGTCAATCAAATCAATCATAGGTAACCAAAGTCAACCATTGCCAATACTCATCACTTATATTTAACCATCATCAACCATACTAATCTAAAGTAACTTATAGTTAACCATCATCAACCATAGTCAAACAAAGTAAGGCATAGTCCACGAAAGTCAACCAAATACACTTATACTACATGATTAAAAAGGTGAACCATAATTA
>JZKD02S0811931.1:209544-242373 GCA_000966675.3 Picea glauca | reverse complement strand
TTATATTTATTATCGAATATATTATTTATTATTATATTTATATTATATTTATGAATATTATAGTTCCATTCTTACGGTTCATTATACATTTTGAATAACAAACAACCATTAATTATTATTTTTTGACAAAAAATATTCATTACTTATGCATTTAGTTATATTAAATTTCATTGTTCAACATGTATTTCCCAACTAACTCGGCAGGGAGTGTGTTTCCATGCAACCATTGATGTTATTGGGGTAAGATTTATAATTTATTTATTTATGATTTAAAAATTAATTAAAACAAATAAATATCTACAAAATTGTAAATGTCATAAGTAAAGATTAATTTTTAAAAATCACTAATCATTTAAACAACAAATTTCCTCAAATTTATGAGTGGTCATTTTGGAAGTTCACCTGCACATTATCTTACACACTTTGAAATCTCATAGTGCACATAATCTATCACTACAAATCACTATATGGAGGTAGACAATGAGTTGCCACCACCGGTAACTTGCATGCAGCCTTTGAAAGTTGCTTGAGGCAAACGATGTCACCGCACTGTAGATGGACAAGGCCAAATGCTCCAGGCTAACCATAAATCCACGCTATATTGCAGAAAATCGACGTGGAGACGAGCTAAGCCACGAATATTTTGGCCTTCACCTAGCTACATATCTCCCCCACGTGAACCCAATGGCTCTTTTTGTTCTCCGTCTTGAGGCACTAACTTTCTCACTTTATAGTGTGGGTTGATCGTTTCTTCACGAATGACTCAAGAATCTATAGGAAACAAAGATCTGTTCATTCATACAAGACACAAAGGTTTTGGTGCCTATCTAAAGTCAAGTGTAAACACCTTCTGTCACCTCACTTTGTATCTTTTGCATCTTCCCCACCTGAACCCAAACCCAATAGATTCTTTGTGTTCTCCTCTGATACGAACAAACTTGCTCAAATTACAAGGCATATTGGTTGTTGCATGCACCCTCTACAAGTTCCTTGAGGTAGAGGATGACATCCCACCTTGGAGGGATAGGTTAGATGCGCCTAGAAATCCATAAGGCCAGTCTATCTTGTGGAAAAGAAAAGTGGAGATGAGTAAAAACACATAGATTTTGTCCCTCAATGAAGACAAGTTGAGCATAGAAACATTTTATCAACTGTCTCCACATTCCCCCATGTGAGTCCACTAGGATCTTTGTGTTCTCCTTCCCCATGAACTGGCGTGGACGTTTTAGACCTTGAAATTTGGGAGATACAGAAGAGAGATATTTATTTACATGTGGTAAAAATTTCAAATGATGGTTCACTATATTTTGGGAGATATGCCATGTGGAAGTTATGGTTCTTGAAATTTTCAAAATTTCAAAAACCTATCTTGACACTTTCACTAGTACTTTTAGATGTTTTTTTTCTATACTATCCGACATATGACATGTGGAAGTTACATAATGCTCCTTAAATCAATTTCAAACATCTCATCTTGACACTATTTCTATAACTTGTTTTATAGGATGTTTCACACCTTGAAAAATTTTGGACACAGAGGAGAGATATTGGTGTACATGTGGTAGAAATTTCAGATGCTATTTCACTATAATTTCGGAGATATTTCCTATGGAAGTTACAGTTCGCGATTGTCCTCAAATTAGTTTAAAATAGGTCATCTTGGCACTTTAACTATAACTTGTTTTCTAGGATTTTTCAAACTTTAAAACTTTGCACGGACAAAGGAGATACCTTGGTGTACATGTGATACAAATTTCAAATGTTGATTCATATTAATTTCTAAGATATTCAGTATGGAAGTTAAAGTTCCTGAATTCTCTTGAAATTAGTTTCAAATATGTCAGTGTGGCACTTTCACTCTAACTTATGTTTTGGGATTTTTCAAACTTTGAAACATTGCAAAGATAGAGGAGATATATTGGTGTACATGAGGTACAAATTTCGGACGTTTGTTTGCTATAATTCCAGAGATATGCCCTATGGAATTTAGGGTTCCTTAATCCTCCTAAAATTAGTTTGAAAAAGGTCATCTTCGCACTTTCAATATAAATTATTTTTTGGGATGTTTCATACCTTGAAACTTTGCAAATCTACATGACCAATCTCGGTGTACACGTGGTACAAAATTTATATGTTGGTTCACCGCACTTTTGTAGTTATTCCCTAGGGAAGTTAAGGTCCCTGAATGCCCATGAAATCAATTTCAAACAAGTGAACTTGGTATTTTCACTATATCTTATTTTTTTAGACTCTTTAGATGGTGAAAATTTTATAGAACAAAGGAGACATAAATAAGTACCTTATGTAGCAATTTCAGAATTAGATTTGTCAAATTGGATAAGTGTTATTATGTACAAGTTCATTTTTGGGAAGAGGAACAAACCAACAAGCTTTGATAAAGTTACCATTTGTAAATTCAAATTTTTGTCACACTTGGTAAAGGAAGAAGTATTGAGTAGGCCCGCTAAAGGAAAAAGAAGTGAATAGAATTAGTGAAGGCAAAAGCACCAATCAGAGATGGTGAAGAAAGAAGTAACAAGAAGACTCAGTGAAGGTTGGTGCAACTTGCACAAAGAGATTGGTGTCTCTTGTTAAGTTGGTGCTTAGCGGTCGAGATTGGTGTCTACAAAGATATTTAAGAGTGGTTTGGTGCCTATTATGATTTGTACTAGTGGGGATTGTTGGATTCAGTTCATTGGTTTCTACAAATAATTGTAACAAAAGGTTGGTTCATACAAAGAATTATAAAGAGAAGTTTGTGGTTTTCTCCCGAAAGGGTTTCCACATAAATCTTATGTTCCATGTTGTACAGTTAATAGACCTCATATGTTATTTTTTTCTTATGGTTGATGAATGTTTGAAAAATGAAAATAATATTGTCTTAAATTGATTCATCACCCTCTTAGTATAAGTGTGTTCTCAACAAGTGCAAACAAATTAATATTTTGTATGTGTAGAATTCATATTATGTTTTCTATTAAAATGAAAGAGAAATCTATGTATTACAGTATAGACTTAGTGGGTCAGCTCCAATCTCATTCATAAGCTGTTGCACTTTAAAACTTGATACCTATGAAATAGGAAAACATAACACAATAGAAAATAAATTCTCCTATAGATAGGGGGTAACACCGAACATACCTTCCTTAGTCTAGCATTCTCCCTTATGCATTCCTTCTCGAACATAAATTCCTATATATTTTCATGTGACAACAATGGGTTTAACTGGTGAGAGCCTTTCCTACAATTATACATTTATAAAATTCTATATCTCTTTGAAGCCTACCAAAAAACCTATGTTTTTTAGAAATTGTATGGTAAAATGGTATTCGAGTCTCAACAATAGTTATAAAGTACTTCTCTCCCTAAAAGCTATCATATATATCCAAATTATTTGTTTCCATGTGGTATAGGAAATTCTAGGAAGCACTATGCGGAACGATTGAAGCTACATCAGAATTTGAAATTCAATCATATAGCATTATTAATAAGAAATCTATTTATCCATATATTTTGATTTCTAAATAGGAACTTCTCAATGGTATGTTTTTTTGGAGAATAGAGTGATACATAAACATCTTAAAAAAAATTGAATTAGAACATTGTATTAGGCTACAACAATGTTCACTAAGAAACCAAGATCTCAGTGGTAAATATGAAGTCGTTGGTCAAGGTACAAAACAACTAAACTTACTGAATGTTGTTATTCGTTGTAAGCATATATTCCCTGTAATGTACTTCAACATCTTGAAGTGTTTGGATTTGGATAGATCGACTTTAACCAACACGACATCAATTTCTTGTCCTTCTACATTATTAACACTTGTGATTCCTATTGTTGTACTAATTGCAACTACTATTTAATGTCATATACACGAAAAGGTAGAAACAATATCCTACCTTGTTTCCCCATAATAAATTGAACTCTAAGGGCCAATAGAAAATTGATATCAAGACCTAAAAATAATCAATTTTAATCTAAAATCCCCACTAGTTACAACTTTAGTAGCAGATCCATATGCATAAAGGAACAAGATGTGAACAAAGTGATCAAGTGTCATTGCAAGAGTTCTACAAAGAATTAGCATAGATAACTATCAATGGTAGAGTTCCCAATCATGATTAACAATAGTGATTCCTCCATCAATGATGATTTTAATCCTACCCACACACATAGCCTCATCAATAGTCAAATGTAGCCCAACCTCAACTATATATCACCTTTAGGATTCATCTCGTATAGGTTGAAATTATATTTGAAGGAGGCCTCTTCGACGAACTTATGTACTTCTAAAATTAAGGAGGCATATATTGTCTTCAATCATTAGATTACAAGAGGGGTGTCTACATTATAAGAAGAGATAGTGTTGACTACAACTCCCTACTTCCCAAGCTCAATTGCTCCATTTTATGTTCTCTCTATCAATGCATGTTTTGAGGCCATGTATGAGTACAAATTAGCTCCTTCTAATATATTCACAATGTTGGCCATGGATATTATGGATATGCTCTTCCTAAGGATGAACACATGGTCCACTTTCTATGACCAACATCACTTTTCTAAGGATTACCTTGATCACTTGATCAAAATGCTTCATGTTGTACTCCGTTACACTCTTAACTAGAATCCTAGGCCAGTTCTTGTGTTTTTAAGCGTGATATCTATCTACCATGTCTAAATCCACTAGAGCGTTGATGTCAACACGATTATGAATTCAAGTTATGGATGTCCATCAAGAATGGAAAGTGAACAATTGAAATTGTTGTTGCGCCTCTGATAACCCCAATATGTAATCAAGTTAAGGATGGTCATATTGATATTTACTCACATCACAATGCACATAACTTGGTCGAGGAGAAGGGGATTATGGTTTCTTCCCTGCATATTACATCTACAAATGTGTAGGACACCTAATATGCATGCACTGTAGCAATCCCAATAAAGGTTCAACTCTTGGAATGAAGCCATGGAGTTGAGACATGTGGTTGTATCAGACGTGGAAAATCATTTTGCAATTTATAGTACAATGTAAAAAACTTGATTTTAATTCATCTTCCTTCTTCATTTTGATATATGGTATACTTTTGATGAATCTTTCATTAAACCTCTATAATTTATAATTTCATCGGGAGCTAGTTAGGAAGTTATTTCCTTGACAAGACAAAAGTGAAAAGAGCAGCCTAACACCTACACACTCACTTAGCCATGATCTCTAGGTTCAAAAACTATAAAGCACATAATAACTCTCATAGAAACGATTCCAAACAGGTCAAGGGTTTTCGATCAACTACTTCTCGAGTTGTATAATGTTAGTTATTTGAGATTGAAAAAAAATACTAGATAGATGACGAGTTAGCATCTATGTATATGTATATATTTTCAACAACCATATTGATAAAATTAATGTGCTTTTATATGTGGATAGACGTGTATTTAGCACATACTCCAAGGAACAAATATTATTAATGTGCTAAATATAGGTCTATTGACCTATACAAACACATTAATATTATTAATGTGATTGTTTCTAGCTACTATACAAATATATCTTTGAATAATCAATATCATAAATTTATATGATAACTTTAGGTATTAATTAATAAGGTTATATTGATATTAATACAAATGTTGTATTACTACATTTATATAATTATTACATATGAAATATAAATTACGATATTAAATATTAAAATTGTTATTAATATAATAATTATATTTAAATAGATTTATTTTATTGGTATTATATATCATCATATTATGATATAATAACAATAGAAATAATAGTGATATCATGTACTATAAAGTGATTATATAGTATTGTTATGTTCTAATAAGAATATAAATTAAAAAATATACAATATAGTAAAATACACATTTGGTCCTATATGGTTATTATAATATACAAACGATCATTTTTAAATAATGAAATAATTTTGACATAAATACTTTATTTTTATTCACTATGTTTAACTATAGTTGAATTTGGTTGATTGACTTTAGTTAGTCATGGTTGATTATAGTTGACCATGCTTAACCATGGTTGGTTATGGTTGTCCATGGTTTACTATAGTTAGACATGTTTGAACTTGGTTAACCATGTTTGACGATGATTAACAATGGTTTACTATGGTTGACAATGTTTGAATATGACTCAAAATATTTTACCATGGTTTAGTATGGTTGGAAATTGTTGATCATTCCTGACCATAGTTAATCACAGTTGACAATGGTTGATAATGTTTGATGGGGTTTACTATGGTTGACCATGTGTAAGTATGGTTGATGATGGTTGGCTATGTTTGACCATGTTTAACCATGGTTGACTATGGTTAAAGATGTTTGAGAGTGGTTGAACACATTTAATAATGGTTGACTATAGTTCGCCATGTTTGAGTATGGATAAGAATGGTTTAACCATGGTTGATTGTGTTTCACTATCGTTAACCATGCTTGGCCATGCTTAACTATCATTGAATATGGTTGACCATGTTTAATCATTCTTGACTACAATTGAAGAACATTATCGTTGACTATGGTTGATGACATTTGATAATGGTGATTATGTTTCACTGTGGTTGGAAATGGTCGATAATGGTTGAATTTTGTACAATTTTTTTTAATATAGTTGACTTTGGTTGATCATCATTGGCTTTGGTTAACCATGTTTGAATATGGTTAATTATAGTTGATGTCGGTTGACTATGGTTAAACATGTTTCAAGGCTATTCTTAACTTAATTGACTTTTGTTAACTATTAACTTTCAATGACTATGTTTCACTATATTCAAATTTGGTTGAGTATGGTTGACTATAATTGACATAATTTTTTTATGATTAAATTTGGTTTACCATGTTTGACCGTTGTTGACTATTATTGATCTTAGTTACTCATGGTTGATTATGGTTGACTTTGGTTAGCCATGTTTTCTTATAGTTGACCATGTTTAACCTTGGTTAACTATGTTTGACCATTGTTGACTATGCTTAGACATGGTAAGACATGATGGACCATGTTTTATGACGTTTGACTATGATTGATTATGTTTCACCATGGTTGACTATGGTTGACAATGTTTGACCATGGTTGAATGTGGTTGGATATTGTTGGCCATTGTTCACTATGGTTGAGCATAACAATGATTGAGCATGTTTGATTATAGTTGAACATGGTTGACCATATTTGAGCATGGTTAACCATCGTTCACTATGGTTTGACATGGATAACCATGGTTAACAATGTTTGACTATGATTTCCAACATAGACAATGGTTTTTGTGATCTTTGCGAACTCCCATCAAAATTAGGATGCCCTTGAATCTCAAATTCGAATTGGGAGATGTGGATTATAACAACTTGGCCAACATACGTCCCAAGTGAATTTTCATGGTATTTGACTTCTTAGATCCATGATATATTCAATGGAGATCTTCAAATCTTGTATAGAATAAAATATACCCTCACGTCCAGCAACCAATTGCCCTCTTTATATTCAAACAATTAACACCATAATTTGAAATAGCCAAAAACCGAATTGTAGCTATCCAAATTATTTTGAAACATATAAAAATATAGAATAATGAATTTATACAAGTGGGTTTATAAAAATCCATCATTCACAATTCATTTATAAAAGACATACAATTCAACTTTGAATATATTTTCCATGGTTGTGGTGGTTGATTCCTACATCTGCAAGGCATGGATCTATATGAATTCCCAAATTAAGTACGTATTCAAAAGTAAATACAAAATACACAAATCCTTCCTAATGTTAACCATAATTCAATGAAATACTAAGAAATGAAATGGAAAACACTATGGGCATAAATTCAACACATGGACATTAAAATGGACTAATATAGAGTTATGGGTAAGCGAATTTAAGGGTTTAAAATTAAGGGAAAGAGAATGTGAAAAGATGGTAAGTATGTGGCGTGGCATCTCCCTCAAATTGAATGTGTTGCATGCCCTCATGAAACCCAATACCTTTGTATCAACCAATTTTTAAGAATTCTTCTAATTTTTTCTTTTTTTCAATGTAGATATCCATATTTTTTTCTAACATTTTTCCATTTACCTCTAATGAATTGCTTGCTACATGTCCATTTATTTTAGTATAAGTTTCTATGAACCATCCTACAAACTAAAGTCTCATACTAAATAATTCTCCATTATGTTAGGCAAGCATTAGTTCACCGTACCAAACATAGTTGATACATTTTACTTCATAAATATCATCTCAGAACCACTTAGAGTAATTTAGTAGTCGTGCGTTCCGCTTTAAGAGAGATCCATATCCAAAATAATTTTCAAAAATAACACCCTCGAATGATTTTTATCAATTATGATGGACGTAGAGAAAATCTCATGGAGTCGTAGCAAATATACATAGGGAGTTGCAACAAAATTGAAAATTTCCCATTTCATGCAAATGGTAATCTTAATTGAGGATATTTTGGGTGGGTGTGTTTATCCCAATCTAATTCCTTCGTCAACAAAAATATCATCACAATATGATTCACAGAACTCAAGATATAAGAAAAGAAGTTGCTACAAGTGTAACAAATTGTTGTAGGAGTTTAACATCAAGCTTCTTCAATCATTTTCTCTCAAATTAAAAAATGATTTTTTATGAAAAATTTTAAGCATGCTTATCCCATTTTATTATTTCCCTAACAAAAAAATCATGACAATTCGATGCACGGATGTTGAGATATAAACACATCATTTTCTGCACGTAATATAAGAAAAACAGTAGCAACAATATTGTATCAGGGGCTTGAGTAGAAGCAATAAAAAATGATATTTTAAAATTCATGACATGGTCATGTTTTATTTCGTGCTACTGGTTCTTGTGTAGAAATGATAGAAATTCCTATCACTGGTTCTTATGTAGTATAAATGGATCTTTCTTGTGTCGTTAATGCTGAAATATTACTTCTATCAAACTTCCTTGTTATTATTTACAGTCTGAAAAAAATGAAAAATGTTGTTATACATCATTATCAGGATCAGACATAGGTGATGGCGTCCCCATCTCCCCCAAACTCAAAGCAATCTCCATATCCCAAAAAAAATATATAAATGGAATTTTGAGAACCTCTTCAACCTACAGTAATATCTAGGCCTTACCTTATTTATGATCCAATGCCTAATTATGACCTCGTTTATCCTTTTGTGTTCATAGGATCTCATGGTGTTGCTTATTTTTCCATTGTTGGTTCTTGTTGAGCAACAACAATGTCTCTTTTTCTCTTGTTGTTGGTTCTTGTGTGACAACAACAAGGCCTTCTATTGTTGTTTCTTGTAGGGCAACAATAGGTAAAATTTGAATCCTTATTATGCTTGGATATGTAGGGGTGATTGGAGTATACTTGAACTATGAAAGTAAAAAAAAAAATGATTTCATGGTTCAGATGAAGTGATGAACGTTTCATAGTGGACAAGGAAAGTAATGAATGGTGATAATAGATTATATTGTGGCCATGAAAGGTAAGAAAATTGGATTGATAGTTTTCCAAATACAATTATAGAGTATTCAAATGAATATGATAAAAAAATAAGAAGAAGAATAATACCTATACCTACCTAAGAATGCTATGAAATTTGCAACAATTATATGATCTTTTGTAGCAAGTTCTTCACAATTTCCCATGGAAAAGATAAATCATCGGTGTAAAGGGTTGTTGAAAATACTTCTACCGGGTTCTAAGATCGATGTGGTGAATATTTGTGATGAAATACTACTTCCCCAACAACTTATTCTATTATAGGTTCTTGTCGAGTAGTAGTCCTTGTCTCCATGGAAAATGTATTCGCCTAATTTTTTTATTGTGTGGAAACGATAGGTCCTTCTAAGGATGTTTCTTGTGTTGCAACCTCATTTTTGTAGGTATTGGTTCTTGTGTGGCAACACTTATTTCTTTTATTCCATGATATTTCCATTGTAATTGGTTCTTGTGTGAAAACCATAGGGATTATTGGTACTAGTTCTTGCCTAGCAACACCAATATCTCCTTATAACTTTTTTTGTTTAAGTTTCTTTTGAAACAATGGTGGATATATGAAGTACTACTAAGAATAGAAACATACTACAAGAGGTTTGGCACATGGTTGAAATGTTGAAAATGAAATAAATGTGCTAGATGAGAGTAATGGTGACAACCAATAAAATTATTTAAAATAGTTATTCATTACTGAAACTTGGAAACGTAGCTTAGCATGGTAAGTGAGCCAAGTTACTTTATTTGGTGGATTGGGAGTGGTTGGAGAAGGAAGTAGGAAATGATGAGGCTTAATTTGTGATATTATAATAGTGTTTATTTAAAGGATATTCTAAGGAAAGGATTATCCTTCAAGGGCATCCACATAAACAAAGGAACTTCATAAACTTCAACATGCAATTATTTCGAGTTGGGAAGGAGGAAATGCATGGGAATACCATGGTATTGGTGAATGATTATGATAAAAATCAAGTCTTACTGGAAGGCCTCATTAGGTATTGGTGATGTGACAATGGGACTTAACTTCTTGTGAACATTTGTTGTGAGAAATTTCACCCTGTAGATAGGTTGAACTCCCCTTTGGTATAAGACCCCTTATTTGGTCCAAAGAGAGAAGAAAATAAATGGACACTAACATCCCTTTAGACTTATCTTAACTAACATAAATGAGATGAAATAGAATGTGTTGTACGCTTTTACGATGGTTTTCCTCGTTGCTCAAACCTCTGTCCAAGATTCTAGGCATAAGACAAGACCTACAATGGAAAACAAGGAATCCCCTTCTTCTACTCTATGTGGTTAGAAAAATATATATATGGACGATCACTTAAACAACAATAGACAAGCATATGACTTAACACATGAACTTGAAGAGAATAGGACAAGTTTATATTAATGGAAATACAATAAATAAAGAACTTACAAATCATCTTTGATGTTGCAACAACTTCTCCAAGATCTCCAATCCATCCCTTGAATGAATGTCTTCAGATCAAAATGATGATGCTTCAATGGATTCCTCCCCCTTTCACCATGGAAATGCCATCAATATATAAGATTTGGAGGCTTAACCACCATGAGATACTTTTGGAAATGGTTGAGTATTTTACTCCATAAGTTGGGATTTGGATTCTTGAGGTTGTTTAGGATGGATCCAAGTAGGGTGAATCAAATACTTGACCCAAGAAAACTTGAATATTCTTGGATTTGGACCTTAGAAAAAGGTGGAACAGTTACAACCTCCTTTGACCACATCAACGCTCCCTCGGAAATGAACACAAAGCATTGGAAACATTCCCTAATCATGGGAAGGGGAGCGTTGGTAAGGGTTAAATTATCCCTATACATGGGAAGGGGAGCATTGACCTTCAAAAACCTCCAAAAATGGTCAAACATTCCAAGTAAAAGGAATGGTTTTGGCTTTCAAATGATGGGTTTCTTCCTCCAAAATGACTTAGGGATTATGAAAAATTTTCTTTCGTGGTGTAAACGGGTTCCGACACTTAGTAAAGTGAATGAAACACTTATTAAGGGGCATACATCACATTAACTAAACTTGCAACACTTAGGTGTAAATAGGTGCGACACTTAAGTTTGACATTTTTCGTGTGTAATAGATGCCCCCTAAAGTGTGAGGTCATAATACAAACTGATGGTTGAAGCACTTTAAAAAAATATTGATGAAAGGGTGTTGGAGTAGGAGAAGCTAGTAGAAGCTGCAAATAAGCATCAAACAATATATATGTATCATAACCAAGGAAATCATAACTATGGTTGGAACACAAAATGACTCAAAGCATGGCCACCAACCAATACACTATGGATCCATGAAAGTAGTGACTAAGGATATGGCCATCGGAGGTACACTGTGGACCCATAAATCCATGACTTTCAATTAAGTTGTATCCATGAAAGAATACAAAGTGGAGCTATGATATGAAAAAACAACATAGCCATGAAAGAATACAAAGTGGATGTATGTGACAACATATACATCAGTGAGATTTACAATATGGTGGTTATACTAAAATATCTTACATATTTAAATGATCTTCATTGTAGCCTCGGTAATACACATAATAGCATGAGAAGCCAACCCAAGGTATTCATCTTGATACCGAAATAGTATGAATTTTTCCGTGTGAATAGATGACTTGATGTCAAACATGGTAGAAACTACTTGATTACCAGTCATTAATGTATACCATTACAAGTCCAAGGGAAATCACCAATGATGAAAATGAGTCTCAATGTACCCAATACATTCCAGCGAATGAGAATAAATGAGATGAATTCTAACATCCATGGAATGAGTTGATCAAAGGTCAACGAGGTAAACATATTGTTGAAGCCGAGGAAACCTGTCATTGAGGCATGAAGGCTCCAAGTTAGTAAATAGTTTCTAAGTCTAATTCTCGGATAATGTGTTGAATTAGATAGGAATAGACTCGTCAAAGGAGTGCCATGATGTATCCCCCATAATCTACATGAAGCTAACACAAGAAAGTGATGTAATATGATAGATCAAATGAATGTGGACTGACACGAGGATGAAATGTGGAAATACTGCAAAATTGTTGGTTTGAGATGAAAATTCCCTTTAATATTTAGAGGCATGACAAGCAACTTGGTAGCATTGAATCAATTGAGAGATAGATAAAAACATAGTACGATGATCACCATGGAACTCTTCGGGTGAGTTGAAGGAGTATGAGGACTCATGGAATTTGTATGACTCATAGACAAGTAAATTATCCAACTGTAAGATGAGATTCAAATAGGTGCGAGACAAGAAAATTATCCAAATATAATATGAGACACAAACAAGTGACATGTTCAAGGGAGAAAAAAATAGCTGCCACAATGTTTTCCAAAAACTTAACTCACTTCCTTCAATTTTTTTCCCAACCATAATTGGCGAGTACCTCTTTGTTTTTTAATGATCTTGAGGAGGATAACATATGCTTAGTATATCTCATGTTTGATGAATCCCACATTATATTTTTAATGAACTTGAATAAGGAGCGGTTTGATTCCATATGGTTCCTTGAATGCATTTTTTACAAGTCCAAAGAAGGAAAAATCAAATATTTAGAGAGTCTGAAAATATATTAAAGACAAATGCATGGATGTTATTTTTTGTAAATTTCATCCCCCAAGCCCAAAAAAGTGTAAAACAATATAAGGGAGAACTCTTTTAGTAATGATTCACTAGAGTATACATTTTTTCCAGTTAGCCTTATGAGGCTGGAAAAAGGGTAAACTACCACTCGAAAGACGACTCTTCATGGTTTAACAAGCTCGACTGAAGAAGAAGTATGATCGTAGTCTTCTTCATTTTTAACAAGGTTGAAAGAGAGAATTAAATTGTGCTCAAAATCCTCTGTTTGATTTTTTAACGAGCTTGACACAAAAATGACAACTTTTCTCAAAGATTTTGTAATTTTTTAACGAGCTTGAAAACAAGAATAAACTATGCTCGATGCAATACCCATGAATGGGCCTCTTCCCAACATGATGTCCAGAGGTTTGTATGTTGATCGATACCTATTGGAGGGTTTTTTACGAACATAGTATTCATAGGTTATTACTTTTCCGCCAACTTCATCATAAGAAGTTGGAAATTTAACATTAGTATGTTKCCTAGAGGTTGGAGACATGGCCSCCAAGCTTCGGTTCGCCCGTCRACTCTTCTTTTKCTCTTTYGTAGACTCRTGGTTACTACAAGGGATAGGTTCTCTAGAGAGGGAGGAAGAAACAATATCAACTGAGATATGAATATGAAGGGAAGGTTTATGTACTATATCTTGTGRTATACATGATGCTACAGTGGTACATGGGCTAGGTACTACCCAAGGATCGAAGGATTTCCAGGATCGTCGCACCGTATATGTAATCATGTTTAAYGTGGAAACCTSACATGGGGGATTAGAAGGAGGCAAGGGTAAAAATACCATAAGTGAGGAATCCTTTAGGAGACCTACCCCCACAYTTTCATACTTAATATSAKACTATCTCGAGAAAGRGATATTATTCATGGAAGAATTATGGAGATACAGAGTGCAAATATCAAGTTGGTCAACAATCATAATTTTCCTTTAATGGAAAAACTACAAAATGAAAAAGACTGAAGAAGCGATGAAAATCATTGCATATAACCAATTGTGACCAGAAAATAAATTATAATCCATAGGTGCATAAACCACTTCAATGTTGACAGAAACGGTTTTTTCCTTTGATTCCACAATGAAAGATTTCAAGAATTTGTAAGCTTGGAAATAACATCCATAAAATGTCGTAAGGGTGGTAGGAGATTGTTTAAGTTAGAAGAACAAATGGCTCTCCATCAGGAAAAATGCATTACACATGTGGAAGCTCCTTTATCCAAAACAATGCGATGGATGTTCTTCCCACCAAGCATAGCTTGAATTTGGAATGCTAGGGTTTTGGAGAGCCTCGATTTAAAATAGTCCAGATTAACATAATCATATTTGACGCCTCTAGATCCACGAATCGAATAGCTTAAAACACGGTTCTACGTTGACTTGGATAGTTTTGTATAAATTCTAGGGTCGACATAGCACAAGATTCTTGCACCAAATATTCAACAATGTTGTAGTGTTGAGCAATGTGGGAACTTGGATTGAAAATCGAATTTCTAATTGTTCCCTTGAGTGGGCACAACACTGATTCATCCACATGCCTCTCGATTTGAAGAGGGGTGGAGGATGGAAGAGCAGTGAAAGTGGAGGGCTTATCACTAGCACCTCCATTGGCACGATTATATGCAATAGTGTCATAAGTCTTAGCTATGGTTATTAAACTAACTATGGAATTACACATAAGGAATTGAGTGTTTGAGGAAGCATCCGCATAGTGAGGATGACCTGTGTTCTTCCTTACAGAGGGGAAGTGTTTTCTACAACCATTTGTTGTTGTTGAATCAAAAAAGGATTAGTTGATATTGCAGGTTGGGAGGTACCCTCCATAAATTTAACAACTTCCTCTTGATGAGGGAAGTCTTTCGTGTAGTGGTCCTCTACAAAAATAATGCAGGGAAACTTAGATTCCCTTTTCATTTGGGTATAAACAATTTTTGTACACTCTTGTAGGTTAGAAGAATTCATGGATTTAGCCTTGTTTTGCTTCTTACCTCCATGCTACTGAGATGAAGTGGACTGGACCACATTCACCTCAGAGGCTTTTGCAAGAGAGGAAGTAGTTTTGGTAACAGAACCTTCCATGCGATCGACATGGGTTTCCAGAGCAGGTCTTGACAGATGATTTGACGATCGAGGAGCATGAGGGATCATATCGTAAAGTATGTCAGACTAGGAAAATACCAAGTCCAAATATTGAGCACGACTAATTGCTTGATCCTCAGTGACAACACCTCCCATGGAAAAATCTCTAGTGATGGCTAGAAAAAGTGACATGGTAAACCAATCTGCTAGGATTTGATCAAGAATACTAGATTTAATTTCTATCATTGCCTCCTCCACTCATGAATATGAGAAGAAATGTGAGTGGAAGTGGATATCCTAAGACATTTCAAAATATATGTATCGGTTTCATATCGAATCAACAGCTCAGAATGTGTAAAAAAAGGCATAGATAAAGTATTAGAGTCACCAAAGGAGTGGCGCAGCAGTTCAATATATAATTTCACTACTAGGCCTATGAGACCTATTTAGAAAAGTATTAAATGAATGGAGTCATCCATCAAAGAGTTCAAAGAACACAAAATATGGAAATTCATTGTGTGGTTATTAGGGTCTTCTATAGGTTTCTCATTGAATTTTGGGATATCAGATGGTAGTTTGGTAGGGATTGGAGGCCAAAACGGGGCATGCAATATGGGATCATTAGTAAAATGAGATAGATCGTGAAGATCTAATGTAGCCAATAATGGAATCTATGAGTTAGCCTGCGTATGTTGATAGCAACCATGTGACATTAGAACACCAACATGACCATATATAGGTTTAAACAGGATGGAAAAACCATATGGTTCTCCCATCTACTATGGATGACCCCCCATGTATTGTGGTTGACCTAAGGTTCTTCCCATGTACTGCGGTTGGCCTGACGACCCCCTCATGTATGGAAGTTGGTCGAATGAACCTCCTATATATTTTGTTTGAGGGGGATGTTGTGTTCAAATCATGGGGTTTAAGGATTGATTGAGGAAATTTGTTTGCATAGGAATTCCCATCGGATTAGGTTGACCCCATAAAATGTTTTTCATCCTGGATACAATTGTCTAGGATATAAGCTAGTAGCAATAGGAATGGAAGAAATTGTAGGAGAAAATTCTCCCCATGTTTTTTGTTGTGTCCCCCACATAGGATTTTTCCCCATGGATAAGGGTTCCCCCCCAACAAAAAATTTCTCTCCAATTGAAGTTTTCGCCCGAGCTAAAGGTTGGTCTCCCATTTAAGATTGACCTCCAATGAAAGGTAAAGGAGAACTCCCCATTTGTAAAGTTGGAGATGTGGGTTGAGTAGCTTGTCTCAATTTGGTTGTTTGAATGAATTGATTGTTGTCCATATGACTAATCGGATGACCAAGTAAAGCACTTGGTCTATGCATATGTGGTATTAGTGAAGAAGTAATATCACACATCCCATGTGCGAAGGGATTTGTAATCGCAAGTGATTGTGTCAGAGTAACCTGGGTCATAGATGTTCCCAGTATAGAAGAAGCACCAGTAGTAATGATTTGAAATCTTACAGGGTCGACTACAAAAGATGTGGATAGAGGAGGTGAAACTTCCAATCCATATGGAAAACCAAATGTCGGTGGGTTCATGCAAAAAGATTAGCTAGTGTTTGAACTAGCCGGTAAATAGTAAGAAGAATAAGCATCAATAAATATCGTGGACAATTGTTCAAAAATTAATGGACCAAGTGGATCAGTTAAAGGGGGATTTTCATAAGATACAAGGCCTTCCAATAAGGTTGTGACCTGTTCTTCTATGTGTTGATCAATTCCAGGATCTACACTCTCAATTTCATAAGTTTGTTCTTAGACCATTCCTTCGTAAGAAGGGTTGTGTTGACATTATTGAACTTTAGGATCCAAACCTTGCATTTTGTGAGATCTTCAAATACCTTGATTGCCTACGGTGAAAGTAAAACAACAATCCTTAAGGACAAATACGAACTTCGAAATAACACACCCCTAAAAAAATTCTATAGATAATCAACCAAGAAATAGTAGAAGTATCTTCTGAAGATGGGATATCAATCCATTAGTGAAGATATGAAAATAAGTTACCCCAACCTCCATGTAACAATCCTTCTTAGTGAAAGGAACCCTTTCTTCATGGGGTCACCCTCCAAGGGTATTGAAAGAATGATAGGACGTCTATCCCAGGTATCGTGGGAATCATCCCACAGTCACCTCTGTAGATACCTAGAAAATGTTGCTAAGTTTATCAACTACCATACATCCTCTTGGGGGTACAGTCAACAGCTGGGACCGAATTTATGGGAAGGATATCAAAGTTAAAAATTATTTAAAAGAACTGAAGAAAAATGGACCAGTAAGATTCTCGAGGACCCCGAACGGGTTGGGGGTTCACAAAGCATTGAGACCAAATGAAGCCAGTAGCTTCTCAAGAAAAACCCCCAATATACACTCTTTTCAATATGATTGGTCAAGCTTTGGAGGGGTAATAGTTTCTACTCTTCCACACACGAAATCGTGTTTAAACCTTGTGTTAGAGGGATATATCGAATATACCTATAGGACAGTTGGGTTTGATCACTCTTTAGTGTTCTACAATCTTGTTTAGTAATCTTGGACAATTTACTTACTTATCCTAATCCAAAGATTCTAACCTTATTCTATTGATGCTTTACTATAAAAAAAAATTCCTAGCTGATTTTATAAGTGCGTTGGTTGATTTTAAAGGATTTGTTACTCAAAAATTTCCACACATATGAAACTAATGATGTGTGAGACTCGACTCCAATAGAATGAAAAAATAATGAAATGCAATCGTTTACTTTTTATGAATTATATCTGTGATAATGAGAAGAATTAGTTTCTTCTTAACAATCACTCAATATCATGCAACTTTCCAAAATGATGCCAAACTATCAAACAAATCCGAAATCCTAAAGAAAAGACAAGACTATCTCTTTCAAAACATGTACCAAAACAAAATTACTAAGAATGCATACATTTTATTTTTTTGATTGTATGTTCAATGAAATCTCTTCAAATGAAATTTTTTTATGCTTCCTATCTTTGAATGATAATGAAATAAATCAATGTTTGATAGAAAGGAACACACACAAAAAAAACCAAGAAAAGTGCACTCAAAAGGTTGATGAGAACTGAAAGAAATCAAGCATGATATAACTTGTTCAATCAATGATTCAAATTATGTAAAAGAGATTTTAAAAAATATCACTCTTTGAAATCCTAAAAAAAGAGTAGCAGAAATCAAAGATTAAGGTTGGGTTGCAGCAAACAATAGAGTCTCAAGCATTCAAATGACCAAAGTTTTCTAAAGAAGGAAACAAACAAACTCAAAACAAAGAAACCTTTCCAATTTCATGTTAACAAAAACTTCAAAAAAAATAATGTTATCAGAAATATGAAGAATTTTGGGATGAATATCAGACGACTGGAAGGCACACAACAAGGGATCTTGTTACCTCAAGGTAATCATACAATTTCACAACTTAAAGAATTTGAAAACTCAAGGGAGGTAAAATAAGTGTTAGATGGAAATATCTTAGACAAATAAATTCAAAATAAAACATAAGGGCTTTGGGACAAAGCCTCTAATCAAAGGACTCAGAAAAACATGGAAAAAATTCTTTGAACCAAGAAAAAGAGGATATCAACACTCGTGTAACAAGAGAGAGAGGGAATTGAACAAGAGTCAATGCTCTATAAGACAATATGGACGAGAATTGATAATGGTAATTAATGCTATGTGGGACACTATGGGGGAGCATTGATGCTTGGAAGTGTTGGAAAAACACTAAAATTTTTCCATACTTAGTAGAGATCAACCCAATGACTTTGTAAACTTGTTAATGAAGTATAAGGAATATAAATGATTCAAAATCAAGCATCAAACAAGACTCAACAAGGACTATATGAATCGAGGGAACACTATTTAAAGTCACTAGTTTGGTCGCCATTTTATGTTGTGAGAAATTTTACCCTGCAGATAGGTTGAACTCTCCTTTTGACCAAGACTGCCTCTTTGGTCCAAAGACAGAAGAAAACAAATGGACACTAATGTCCAATTATACCTATCTTAAACAATAGAAATGAGAATGAAGAGAATGTGTCATATCTTTTTACGGTGTTCATCCGCACTGCTCCAACCTATGACCTTGATCTCCAACCTCCTAGGAACAAGATAGGACCTGCAATGGATATCAAGGAATCTCCTTCTTCTACTCTATCTGGTTAAACAAAATATATCTATCTACGATGAGTAAAACAAAAATAGACAAACATATGATTGAATACATGAACGTGAAGGGAATAGACCAAGTTTATATTAATGGAAAGACAAAAAATAAATAACTTACAAAACACCTTTGACATTGCAACAACTTATCCAATATTTACATTCCATGATTTGCATGAATTTCTTTAGACCAGGATGATGATGTTTCAATGGACTTGTCCCCCTTTCACCATGTAAATTCTCTCAATATAAAGGATTAGGATGCTTAACCACCATAATATATTTTGGGAAATGGTTGAGGATTTTACTCCATAAGTTGGAATTTGGCTTCTTGAGGTTTCCTAGGATGAAGAAAATATGGGTGACTCAAATAAACTTGAATTTCCTTGTATCTGTACCTTACAAAAAGGTTGGATAGTTCCAGTCTGCTTTGACCACATCAACACTCCCTTAGAATCGAACATAGAGCATTGGAAATACTCCCTCAACATGGGAAGGGGAGCCTTGGTAAGGGTTCAATTCTCCATATACATGGGAATGGGAGCTTTGACTATCAAAACCCTCCAAAAAAGGTCAAAATTCCAAGTAAAGGGCATGTTTTTGGCTTTCAAATGATGTGTTTCTTCCTCCGAGATGACTTAGGGATTATGAAAACTGGTGTTTGATGGTTTCAATGGGTTGTGACACTTAGTAAAGTGAATGTGACACTTATTAAGGTGCATATGAAACTTTATGACATTTTTGACACTTAGGTGTACATAGGTGTCACACTTAAGTGTGAAATTTTGGTGTGTCATGGGCATGCCATGCTACTGGTGAATGAGTAGGATAAACATTAAGTCTTATTGGAAGGATTCATTTGGAGCAAGAGTATGGCCGATGTGAAAATGGGACTTGACTTCTTTTTGACATTAGTATTCACTTTGTCTTCAGATCAATTCTTCATTTTTCATGGTCTTTGTCCATCCGAAAAGTCTTTGGTGTTTGTAGTCCAACAACTAGAACTCTTCCAAAAAAAGATCATAAGAAATTTATCTTTGAATCATGTAATGAACAACCATCACATGATAATTCACTTTGTTGGGTTGTATATATGTATGACATGCACATTTTCATAGGATTTTTGTCCTCAAAATCACTCATGTGTGGATAGACCCTCTCAATCCTTCTAGAACCTGCAAAGAAATAGCACTTACATGTAACAAAATGTGAGATCATAGAAGAAGAGAGGTGATCAAACTTTATTCTTCCAATAAATATGTGAAACAATAACAAACTATTAAGATAAAACAAATCGAAGGAGTGATAAATAAAACAAAATTAATTTTTTTACCTATTGAGGAGTGGTGGCTAGTATCAACTACCCAAAAATATTTTGTTGATAAAATATTCATTTGAGGTCCAATTGGAGTGATTAAAAACCCGAATGAAATTATGTTAATAGGGATATCTTCATTAGAAGCAATTTTTAAAATTCCGTGAGATGATATGCCAAACAACCTACATGACATAACTGTTTTTGAATTCTTGCATAGACCAACAATCACTATTTTAAGTACAATTTTTCACTATTTTAAGTACAATTTTTCATTTGATGATGGATTGACGTGATTCAAATTGTATATGAAAGTATATTCAATTATTTGTATTCAATAGAAACACTCTTTGAATACAATAAGAATTGATGGGTTGAATATGCTAATGAATATCCTCGGAAATAGTGTTTTAGGAGTGCAAATTTAGGATAGGAAGTTAGTATTTACCGCATGTACAATATAAAAATGGAGTGATTCAAATTGTTTTGTAAACTATATTCATTGGATAATACACTATAGAAACAGGTTTGAAATATATATCCATTTAAGCATCTAAAAAATTATTTCCCTAACTCTATTCTTGAGCTAGGTAGCTAGGTACTCTACATCCGGTCAATTTTTTGGTCATATACTATTTGTTTGTAATCCAAATTGAGTACCTAAAATTGGGTCATAACCTAGATTAAAATGAATATTTTGTATAGATTTTTTTTTTTAAATATTCCCATATGATCTCTGAAAACATGATTGTCCCAAATATACTTTTAGTAAATTCATTAAGCCAACATACCACTATCGTCCATTTTGAGAAAATAATGATCTAGATATATCTAAATATTTATAGAAATAAAATCTTAAATTTAAATGATACACATACCAAAAGTTAAAAACATGTAGTTCTGAGATTATGTTATATAACCTATACAAGATATGGAAAAAACTACATAAACAACACCTAAATCAAGAATGGGAAGAAAAACAAACATTTAGTTAAATTGTGGTATAATAGTAATGGGATCCTGACATAACCATCATGCGAGTCTATGAAGTTCCCCATTACCTAAAATATGAAATTGTTATAGTGACATCCCGAAATGACCACCGTGGGAATTCAAGAGAGTAGATGGAGTGTTTCACTACCCATGAAATAGCTCCCACAACATGAAATTATGATTTGAGGATGGATTTGCAAATTTGATCGAAAAATATAATCATCATTTAATTCATTTAGTAGTGTGAATTCTTTTATCATAATTAAGATTAAAGAGATAAGTGTAGGCAAAGGTAATTAATGAAGAATCAAGGGTTGTAAACTATGAACAAAGAAGTATGGTTTAATGCATATAAAGGGACATAAATATAATGAAAAGAAGAAATGAATTATGAGGAGAGGATGGATAAAGAAGATGAAAATAAATGATGTAAAGAGAGGATGAAAAGTATGAACGAAGAAGTATGTTTTAATGCATATAAAGGGAAATAAATATAATGAAAAGAATAAATGAATAATGAGGAGAGGATGTAAGAGAGAAGATGATGAAAATAAAAGATGCAAAGAAATGATGAAAAGAGAAAAGAACATAAATAGGTAAGGAAATATAGGAAAGAAGAGAGTAAGGAAGAAAAAGGAGAAATAGATGATGCTTGATCCATATGAATAATATATAAATGTAAGGGGGGATGAGTGAGATAATATGAATAAAAATGTATAAAGATGATGAAAAGAGAGAAGGTGGGATGGGTGAATGATGTTACATAGATAAAAAAAAATGAAAATTAAACGAAATTAATGGAAACTTAATTTGTTAGAATTATGAACTTAATTTAATATGAAGAATAGAGTTATTATAAGGATTATATGAAGTAAAAGAAACCTTAGAATATGAATCCAAAGATCACTGCAATGTATTTATGCATGTATCATATTGTTGAATAAAATACACATTGAAACTTATCTAATTTTGTATATCTAATAGTGGTATCACAGCCTATAGTTTTTAAGCTTGGAATATGCTATGCAGTTGTACATACCATGCATCTGAGTGTTTTACTTGTAGAAATAACTATCTATGCCCATCTACCTACACGTCTACCATCCCCATCCTCATCCTCCAGATTTGTCTTCGTTCAGTAGAAACGCCTCCAATAGTTTTCTAGTGTGCTGTTAGGGTTTCTATCTGACCAGTCTACAATCCTCATCCTCCAGATTTGTCTTCGTTCAATAGAAACACCTCCACGATTCGTGGACATGGGAATTTATTCTATGACCTCTGTATGTGTGCCCCTCGGCCCACAAGTCTTCTCCTTTTTCTGACTTCCTCATCCTTATTCGTGATTATTCACATGTAAGGGTTTGGAGCATTACTCTCCGTTGTTCTCTCTACGTGTATTGCTCGTCCATTGCTAGAATCGATTTGCCTATGTATCATATCATTAAACTCCATTGTACAAGTTGACCTGCATCTTCCTTCCGACATCCAAAGTAATAATACTATATTCCTTGGAATAAAAAAAAATAATAAAAGAAATACAACGTTCCATCTGGCATTCATTGATAATTTGGGGAACATTCCTCCATTACCCATCGAAAATTTTCACCAACACTTTCCTGTCTCAGTTTTCATAATATTCTACCAACATATATTTTCTTAATGTTGGATGTAGATGTATATGCTATCAATGGTACAACAAACTCGGACCTATTATCTATGACGTCCTATATTGTTTTCCCAGAGAGAAATGAAGTGTACATGTTAAAAGCGGAGAAAATGATAGCGATTGGAAATGACAACATATTAACATAAATACACCGCCTCCCCAGAACTTAAATTTTGATGATAACTCAGATAGGCTCCCATCATATATTGATATGAACGAAGTGGTTGGTGACAGGTTTTTAAGAACCTTCTAGTACAAGATGACATTTGATTGGTTGGTTCAGGCTAGTTTTGCAATGCATTGTCATGTTCGGTTAAATCCATTCTGATATTCGTTTCATTGCATCACCACTGAAAGTCAAGTTTTCTAACTGTTATGCAGTTGTATGCATTCGAAGATGAGATCGTTGCAGATCTGTCTTCTGTATTGTGTTTAGATACAGACTGGTGTAGAACGTGTGGATACCTGATTACCAATGAGAGCACCGATATGGATTCATAACATTCATAGATCCCAAAATTGTGAGGCAGATTCTAGTCCGGTTACGGATCTCGATATAGTTTTCAAAATATCTGTGTGAATTTTCTTTGTTGGAGCTCGGTGAGAAATTTATGGAGACCATCGAAAACACCATCCCCAATTTCTTCAAGAGTAAAGAACCATCTCAGTCTGGTGTCTTCTCTCATGTGTGCAGCCTTCCAAATTACAATTGATTCCTTGTTTAGCTTCTAATGATTCTCTTTGCAACATCCTCTACGTCCTCTCAATCCTAGTGATATTCCTTCTTCTACAGTAGTTGGTGGGTGCAAGCAGGGTTGATTGAAGTGTGTAGTTATTGTTCTTCCATACACAAAAGAATTTTTGAGTCTGCCAGATCGTTCTCACACAATATAGCATGTAAAGAGGTCGATATTAGGCTGAAGTGTCTTGCATAACAAGGATTTTTTTGGAAGAGTAGACCCCGAGGTTGTAGGGGCAAATTTAGCATATGAATCACCCCAAAAATACATACGGTTGTTCGGAAAATGACCAAACATTGAATGGTGATTTCCAGTTGGAAGAATCCATGGAAGCGAATCTTGCAAACGCTGTTGACAAACTGCACGTATACCCAAGTTGTTGATAAAGTGCACGTATACCCTAGCACAAGATTCAATCATACATTTCAAGTTCAAAACACGGGGATTCTTGGCATATTAACAAACGTGTGCATATACATCAACTCTTGATTTGGATCTGGAGTATGACACAACATTCGAAAGCTTGATCCAGAGGCCTTTGTGGTGCCTTCTAACTTGAATATAATTGTCCACCTATGGAGAATCCTTTGTGGTGCCTTCTAACTTGAATATAATTTTCCACCTATAGAGAACTTTGGAAACGATCAAGGGAAAGTTGGAGTGAAGGAAAAGTCGCTAACATTTCTCAATATCATCATTTCCATATCAATCTCATGGTTAATGAAGAGTAGACGAGCTTCCTCGTCCTCCAGCTAGCATTTAGTGTGAGTTCTTCATTACAATTTGGCTTTTAAATTCCATCTTACCTATCTAAATCTCAACTTCAACTTGTCTCTTGCGCTCTCTAGATCTCTCCACAATTCATTTTTGTTGGTTTTCATTGGCTTTTCTCTTGAATCAACGTATCCTTGCAAGTAGTTTTCTTTGTAAGTTTATTTGTGTTTTTATGTGAGTTCATTTTTGGTATAAAATGATACTCTTTCTATGTTGACTCTGTAGGAAATGTAAGAGTTATTGAGCACTCTAATACTCTCTTCTCTAGACAATACAGTCACCATTGAAAAAACAACTTTTCAGTCTATTGTAACATGCTTGTAAATTTCACAAGTCAAAGTAACACACTTAGATTCGCTTCTTCAGGATGCACTTGAGCAAAATAATATTCAACAACATTTTGATCTAGTCCTTGTTCAAAACCCTATTTATGAAGATGATGAATATGATGATGTTGATTCATACCAATAGCGAGTGAAGGAGCAACTAAGTGAGCCAGATCCAGATTCAAATGAAAATGAAGTTCAACTTCCTCTTTTCAAGCCAATCACTAGACCTTGGGAATAAATCATGCATAAAAAGCACAGAACCAGTATCGGATATGAAAAGGATGTCACCTTTCACACTCCTGATTACACCAAACATATCCAATTCCAAAGTGATGGATTGCTTCAAGAAGGCTCATATTCACCTAGTCTAGTTCAAGAGCATATTTTGAAATGCCAACATTGTCAACTAGTTGGACATGTGGAAGATCAATGATTTGATATTCATCCTTGTAATCATTGTGGGAAGCACAATCACCATTCAAGAATATGTTCCAAACAATATAGATCTGCAAGAATAAAGAACTACTATAGGTGGATCATCTTCTCACCTTGAACCTGATAGGGCGTAACTACATCAACCATTGGAAATCAAGCTTCAAGTTTCAAATTTCAATCAATCAAGAAACAACAAGTGAGCGTGACAAGTGAGCATGACAACTCAACGTGATTGGTTTGTGATTTTCTTTAAACCACAACTTAGTAAAAGACTTAGAGATTATGCTAGACAATGGTTGTGGTTTTCCTTAAACCTCCACTTGGTATGAAACAATTTATGGTCACATTTAAATCAACATTAGAAAAAGACATAGCTTCAACTTATATCTAACTTATGAAATTTTCTAGGAACCATTGAGCCTAGAGAATAGTTCCATAGTTCAAGTGGTCATCCTTAAACCACCATATTGGTTTTTGCTCTTCCTTAAACCACCATCATCATTCGGTTTGTGGTCATCCCAAAACCACTGGATTATGAGAGCAAATTCAACCATCAACAAATGCACACTTCAAAATTTCAAGTACACACTTTCATATTTCAGTTCTCACCTTGGACTCTCATAGATCTCTTCCGATTAAGAGGAGAATGTTGGAAACTTAATTCATTAGGGTTATGAACTTGATGAAATCTGAAGAGTAATGTAACAATCATAGGGAGTCCAAGAGACATTCATAGGGAGTCCAAGAGACATTGGAAGATGAATCGAAATCTCACAACTATGTATTTATACATCTATTATATTGTTGAATAAAATGCACATTCACTCTTATATAATTTTGTATGTTTAATAGAAACTGAATCCTTCAACAACCCAAGATTCTACATAAAAATAATGAAATTTAGCTACATACCTTGATAATCAATCTAGATTCAAGCTTGGAGGCTTCGACATCCCTTTGTTCTTTCTCCACTGGAATCCTCATTCATGACTGCTTTCTTTCTGCTCCCAACTCCTTACAAAACACAGATTAGAGATATGGGTTTCTCCTACTGCAACGGGTTATTTTGGGGTTCTTTCCTTTATTCATGCAAATTACATTCCTTGAACTGGGGAATACAGGAACTCACCACAGAATCCCCGTGGTGAATTTCTAGGTTATTACCTCGTGTCTTACTGTTCCTATTTTCCCATGGTCCAAAAGCACTCTACCTTAATATATAAACAGTTTAGTTGGAATAATGAGGAGTACGAGTCAACTATATTCTGAAAAATTCCAAGCTACTTGCCAGCTGAAAACCAATGTTAGACCTGCAATTTTCCCCTGAATAAATTCTCCGTTAATGGTGCAAAAAATGTGAGGTCTTTTTTAATTGTTCTTTTAAGGAAACTATCTCACCAAACTATTTAATTGTCAAACCAGGGTTCAAATATTTTTCCAAGTTACTACGCAAAGTATATGTCGGTTACAAGTTCTGTTGAAGCATTGTTTTTGACGTGCAATGTAGAAAAGAATAAAACAACATAGAATCATCAAATTGTTTCTCTGTAGTCCATAAATGGAGAATCACAGAAGTGTGTAATCTATGATAGAAAATAAATCCCGAAGGTTACGTCCTTTGAAGATGAATTAATATGAAATTAAAGAAGTAACAAAGAAAATTGACAGGGAATCAAATCTCGTCGAAACTATGTAATATATCCAACAAAGCACACTATAAACATTAACAAACAAGGGGTCAATAGCGTGACTTATGTAATTTTCCAACAAAGAATCATGCAACTGTGTAATCGACCAATCAAAGATTGAAAAGAAAAACACTATTGTTCCGTTACACTAAATCACACTTAAAAAAAGAACCAAAACATATATCTTATGTAATCTGTTAACATAAAATCATGCAAGTATGTAATTTTCCGTACACAAAATAAAAATAAAGACACTGGCACCTTTTGACAAATAACTCACTCAAATGAGCAGAAAAAAAATGTTGTACTTGTAACTAGATTACTATTTGTTTTAATTGAAAAAAAACTAATTGTAAGAGCATTATGTAAAAACACGGTGGAAGAATTTTTGCTTCTTCCATAGTATTTTTCTAGAAAGCTCATACAATGTGATTGACTATGAAATTCTGCACTCCAATAGAAAACTAATTAACTGCTTAATTAATACATAAAACTACTTACACTAATTAAATCAACACTTACTCGGAGGAATGGCCCTAGCTCCCTAGAAGAAAGTGCTACTAATAATATATAATGTAAATTAATTAATTTAATCACATATTATTGAAATTATAGAATTGCAATCCAAATTAAAATAAGAACTCACGAAATATAATTTATTCCATCATAAATTCGACGTGTACTCTAAGAGTCCGATCGTAGAATGGAGAAGGAACTCTTTTAAAAATCAACTTTCTTGAAACCAAAAATAACATATATCTAATCAAACCTAGTCCAGGATTTAATGAATCCACACTCGTTATAACTAATTTCCAACATAGAAAATGGTGTCTGCGACCTTTTATAACTCTCATCGAAATTAGAATTCCTTTGAATGCCAAATTCGAATTAGGAAATCTAGGTTATAAAAAATTTACTAACATACATCCTACGTGACTTTTAATGGTGTTTAGCTTCTTAGATCCATAATATATTCAATGGAGTCCTTCAAATCTGGTAGAGAAACAAATCTACACTCATATCCACCAACAAATTGTCCTATTTAACTTCAAATAAATAAAAGCATAATTTGAAATAGCCCACAAATGAATTGTAGTTACTCAAATTAATTTGGAACATATAAAATGTATAAAAATGGATTTATACAAGTGGGTTTATAAAAATATATCATTCACAATTAAAACCATGCAATTTATCTTTGACTATCTTTTTTATAGTGGTGGTGGTTGATTCATGCATATGAAAAACATGGATATATAGTGATTCCCAAATCGAGTTAATATTCAAAAGTAAATATGAAATACACTAATAATTCCTAACGTTAATCATAATTCAATGAAATACTAAGAAATGCAATGGAAAACACTATGGGCATAATTTTGCACATGAACATTAAAATGGACTAATATAGGGTTATGGGTAAGTGAAAAGGGTTTAAAAATAAGAAAAAGATAATGTAAAAGGATGGTAATTTTGAGGCTCGGAAAACCGTCAAATGTTATGGACTCCTGGAACCAGGGTATAGCTAGGGGTATCGATGTCCTATCATTCCATTGCTCGAAAATTTGTTTTATTTGACAATCTTTGGAACTAGGGATTTGCTCAAGAAGAGATAATGCAATTTTTGCACTAAGGAGTCGATTTTTCAAAACACTGTATTCAAATATTGTGGGTAGAATTATCATGAGGTCCTTGGCCAAACATACTTGCATGATTTTATGGAACTCAATTATTCTATTTGGTTTGGATTTTATGTCCCAAAATGAAATTCTCAATGTGTCCCAAAATCGCTTCAAGAAGTGAGTTGCATCATACCATAAAACTCTAATAGGGGCTCTAATGGATGAAATATTGATTTCATTGGACTCCTGACATTGGGTTACATCTAGGGTCACTCCTCTCCTATAATTTCATTTCTCAAAAATTATTTGATTTGATGATCTCCAAAACTAGGGTTTTTCTTAGTAAAGAACAATGTTTTTTTTGCAAAAAGGGATTGAGTTTCCAAAACACTAGCTCGAGTGAATGTGTGTAGTGTTATCACATGGGCCTTGGAAAAACACACTTGCAGGATATTGTAGAACTCAATTTTGTTTCTCAGTTTGGATCTTATGCCCCGAAATGAAATGCTCAATGTGTCCCTAAATGGATTCAGGAAGTGAGTTGCAACTGACCGTAAAAATCTACTAAAGGATCAAATCAGTGTACATTGTATATTATATTGGAATCCTCGCACAAAGTTACATATAAGGTAACCCCTCTCCTATGATTCAATTTACCAAAATTCTTTTTATTCGATTATATCTAAAATTAAGTTTTCTCTGAGTAACGAACAATACATTTTTTTAATAAAGGGGTCGATTTTGCAAAACACTAGCTGGGAGAATTGTGGGTATAGTTCTCACATGGGACTTGTCTAAACACACTTTGAATATCTTACATAGGTCAATTATGTTTCTCATCTTAGATTGTATGGCCCCAAACAAAATTCTCAATGTGTCCCTAAATGGCTTCAAGAAGTGATCTACAACTCACCATAAAACTCTAACTGAGACTCAGATTAGTGAAGCATTAATCAATTGTGACTCATGATTCTAGGTTACAAATAGGAGCATCCGGCTCCTATGATTCCATCACCCATAAACCATTTTATTCGATGATCTGTGGAGATAGGGTTTTTCTCAATCCGGAAAAATGTAATCTATAGACAAAGGGGTTAATTTTTTAAAGAAGTAGCACATTATCAAAGTGCTAGAGTCCAAGACACTGGCAATGAGCAAAAAAGAGCCAAATGAGCTAGGAATTTGATGGATGACCATGATTTTTTTTAATGTATTAACTTCATAATTAATTTTTGATAACCATGAAATGTTGACCTAATTTGTTTTATCATTTTAGTATCCCTTCTCAGTCAGAAATGAAATTTTTGTGTATGTTTGAACAAATCACTCACTTGAGAGGCTTGATATCCTCCAAAGAAATTGATGTTATTGTTACACGTCAAAATTACTCAACTAGATAAGTGTCGTATATTCCTCTCAATTATCCTAAGTGTTGCATCTTCCTTACAACTTTCGCAAGTGTCGTAAGTTGTTCACAAAGTGTCGCAAACACTATTCGATCATACTGCCATGCCAACGACACTAAGGCACTTAAAACATATCATGTACTTGATTTAGAGAAGAGGAATTGATTATCTGAAGTCAAAGAACTCTTGACACCTGAGAAGAGCTCTGTTACAAAGGTTCTGGGGGTGAGCGCTCCCCTATATCAGTCTTAGGAGCGCTGGCGCCCCCCTACAAGGCTCCAGGGAGTGTTATAATGCTCCCCTGCCCTTCTAAAGGAGCGTTATCCACCTTTAGGGCACTGGCGCTTCCCTCAAGCTTCCTAGGGAGCACTACAACGCTCTGATGCCCCTTTTGCAGGAGCGTTGCCTAATATGAGGCAGTAGTTGGCCTGTTGAGGAGAATAAGGGGAGGATCTTTCAAGTTTAGAAGGCAGTTGCATTCTAATTCTTGGTTCCATCAGGAGATCCCTGATCTAAGGAGGAGGTTACTCAACTTGTTCTAAAGATAAATCAAGAGGTTTAGCTCCTTTTAACCTATATAAGAAAGCTCTATGATGGTGGAAAAAGGGGAAGAATTGCTAGCATGAAACCTATGATCTCATAGGAAACACACAGTCAGCCAAAGGAGAGTGATCAATGAAGTTGTCGTTACCCAGGTTGTGGATCTTTCGAGCAAGGGTTAGATGAAGGGGACTTGACAAAGCTGCCACATTCGCATCTACGATTGTAAGTACTGTTGTCATTATTCTCATTAATATGACACACTTGGCCTGTTTCTTTCTAGTTTGTGTCTGATGTTACATGAACTTATCATTGATAGATAGATCTGTTTTCAAGCTAATGTCAATAGAGTAGGAAGTGGTCGTATCTTATTTGTCTACAGAGCTCAGCGAGGAGCAAAGGATCGGATCTCAACTCGGAGCATGCAGGGACAAACGTCGATAAAGAGGTACTTTTGTTCTCCTTCCTTATCATGTGTTAGTCTCTACAGATTTGAAAGGAAGTCAGTGTCCACGTTAAGAATTTTTCTGTCTAGAGTTAGGGTCAAGCTCTTAGAGGTAATCTACCTTTCCACAGGGAGATTTTCCTACAACAGAAACTAGCGACTCCACTAGGGAGATAGCCTCAAATTGAAATTTTTTGTTTCGATTTCTCCTCATTGACCTTGTTCTACCCCTTGATTGTTTTAGACCTGGTTCACTCCTCTTTTGATTGGTTTCATGAGTTGATTGGCTCCCTAGCCCATCATACTCAGCCTAATTGTCAATATTGAATTGCAATTTTTGGAATTTTTTGACATTTTTGGGAGTTTTTGAACCTGGCGCCCCTTTCCCTGTGTTAACAAAGCGCCAACGCTCCCTAATAGCCTTGCACAGAGTTCTATAATGCTCCTTTCCTTTAGCAACAGAGCGCCATCTCTCCTTTGGCCAATAAACCTTCCAGAATTGTTTTTTCAGGGTTTTTTCTCTATGTTTCTCCTGCTGGGTAACCTTGTGAGTCAATCCTTCTTCTTTCCATCTTTGACATTTGTCTTTTCCTTGAAGAAAAAACATCTTGTTGTTTGGATTTCATAGCCTTCTTCACTATTGTTGTTGAGTTTTTCTGCCATTTGGAGTTTGAAACCCATGCATTGTATTTCTCTCCTCATCGACTGAACGAAAAGCGCTGGTGAAGGCCATCAAAGGTCTACACATCTTTTCATTTGTTTTTAGCCAAGATCATTGTTCTTCGACTTTTTCTTTTGGGTGTGAAGTTTGTTTTCTCTTTGATTTTTTCTTTTCTTTCACCTCTTGTTTTGATTACAGCGAGAGGGTGTATTGTTTGCATGATTCTTGCTTGTATTGGTCTAATTTTCATTCATCCAAGAAGATAATTAACAAGACGATCCTTGCGTTGAATTGATCATTATTCATATGCAAACAATAAAAAGAATCTTCATGATTGATTGTGCCTGTTAGAAGGCATTTCGAATGTTTTAGCATCACATCAGGATTTGATTGAAGAAAATTTGTTTGAGGACATTCCTTATTAGTGCTTGTTAGTGAAAAAAGAACTTTCTCTCTCTCCCTCAGATAGATGTTCATCGAAAAGAAATGAATGCTTATCATATATGATGCATTTTTGGGACTGAGTCATAATTCCATTCGTTTGACTTCCATGCACCCCTTTTTGAGTAAAGAACAGCTATAAAAATCAACGCTAATTAAAAATTATTTAGAAATTTTTCTTTTCTAGGATCCTCCACCAGCAGTAGACTAGACTTAGTACTTTGGATTAGGCTGTGAGCATAACTCTCCAAAGTTTCCAAAACAAACATTAGCATCCTGAGTTAGGGAGAGTCAAATCCAATTATCGTATAAGTCTGCCTGGGATCC
>JZKD02S0811931.1:184816-203160 GCA_000966675.3 Picea glauca | reverse complement strand
AGTTATATCGAGCATGTGTTATCCTCCTCGAGCTCATTAAATTAAAAAGAGGTACTCATCTATCTAGATGGGGGAAAAAATTGAAAGGAGCAAGCCAAGCAGTCTCTTGAGAACATCTTCCGGCACTTCTTAGATTCGCCCTTGAACACAGCACTATGTCATTTACACGTATCATAATCCGCTAAACCTCTGCACTGAGCCAATCCTTCAAGTTCCTTTCGCTCCTTTGGATCACCAGACGCAAGTCGCAACATCCACTACATAGTTTTGGTCCATGTCACGTTTTTGCTGTTGTGCCTCAGTGTTCAAGGGAAGTATCCACCTCGAGAGTCAACCATCCCAAATATCTTGCCTCAAAACCTGTGTCATTCCTTGTCCATTTGATCTATCCATTACATCTCAATGTCCCTTTCGTGTTGTTGATGGGGGATACATCAAGGCCCTCCTTCGACAAGTCTATTACTGTCGACTTCAACACATTATCCAAGAATCAGACTTAGAAACCAGTTAGTACTTTGGGACCTGCATGCCTCAATGGCATGCCTCTTCACATTCGACAGTGGGTTTACATCATTGACCTCTAATCGGATGATTTCGCGGATGTTCAACTTCAGCTCATATATTCACATTCGGTGGAATGTACTAGGGTACCTTGGGAATCATTGACATTAATGGTGATTTCCCTCGCACTTGTTAACGGTTCACACCATTGACTGGTAATCAACAGGTTTCTGCCATGTTCGACGTCAAGACATCTATTCACATGGTTAGAATCATACCACGTTGGAATCGGTAAGAAGACCCTAGGTTGGGTAATCACCTTGATATATGCTTTTCCCAGGTTGCGATGGAGTTTCTATTGGATAAATAACACGTACACTGTTACATAGATCCACTTTGTATTGGTCGTGGCTATGTCTTGTCATCTCATAGATCCACTGTGTATTCTTCATGGCTATGATCATTCTGAGTCATCAGAGTATAGATCCACATTGTATCTTCAGTGGCTATACCTTTTTATTAATATAATTATGAATTTGGAGTGTATTTTATGGCGGCCATATCTCGCAAGTATTGATCACCCAAGCATAGGTATGTCTACCTTGGGTTTTGAAATATGTCATGATATTTTTTGGATGTTTGTGTGCAGCTTCCGTTAGGTTCTCTGAGTCTATACCCTTGATTGAACGTCTAAAAAGTATTTCAGTCATCAGTTCACATCTTCTAACTTCATACTTTGGGGGGAATTCTGTTACACGTCAAAATTACTCAACTAGATAAGTGTCACATATTCCTCTCAATTATCGTAAGTGTCACATCTTCCTTACAACTTTCGCAAGTGTCGCAAGTTGTTCACAAAGTGTCACAAACACTATTCGATCATACTGCCATGCCAACGAGACTAAGGAGGCACTTAAAACATCTCATGTACTTGATTTAGAGAAGAGGAATTGATTATCTGAAGTCAGAGAACTCTTGACACCTAAGAAGATCTTTGTTACAAAGGTTTTGGGGGTGAGCGCTCCCCTATATCAGTCTTAGGAGCACTGGCGCCCCCCTACAAGGCTCCAGGGAGCATTATAACACTCCCCTGCCCTTCTGAAGGAGCGCTATTGACCTTTAGGGCACTAGAGCTTCCCTCAAGATTCCTAGGGAGCGCTACAATGCTCTGATGCCCCTTTTGTAGGAGCACTGGCTAATCTGAGGTAGTAGTTGGCCCGTTGAGGAGAATAAGGGGAGTATCTTTCAAGTTTAGAAGGTAGTTGCATTTGAATTCTTGGTTCCATCAGGAGATCCCTGATCTAAGGAGGAGGTTCCTCAACTTGTTCTAAAGATAACTCAAGAGGTTAAGCTCCTCTTAACCTATATAAGAAATCTCTATGATGGTTGAAAAAGGGGAAGAATTGCTAGCATGAAACCTATGATTTCATAGGAAACACACAGTCAGCCAAAGGAGAGTGATCATTGAAGCTGTTGTTACTCAGGTTGTGGATCTTTCGAGCAAGGGTCAGATGAAGGGGACTTGACGAAGTTGTCGCATTTGCATCTACGATTGTAATAGTGTTGTCGTTATTCTCATTAATATGACACGCTTGGCCTGTTTCTTTCTAGTTTGTGTCTGATGTTACATGAACTTATCATTGATAGATAGATCTGTTTTCAAGATAATGTCAATAGAGTAGGAAGTAGTCGCATCTTGTTTGTCTATAGAGCTCAACGAGGAGCAAAGGATCGGAGCTCAACTCGGAGCGTGCAGGGACAAACGTAGATAAAGAGGTACTTTTTTTCTCCTTCCGTATCATGTGTTAGTCTCTACAGATTTGGAAGGAGGTCAGTGTCCACGTTAATCATTTTTCTATCTAGAGTTAGGTTCAATCTCTTAGAGGCAATCTACCTATCCGCAAGGAGATTTTCCTACAATAGTTCCCCTATACAAAAAATAATTGGTTATGAATACTATTACATCCCATAAGTGACCAATTTTGACTCTTCTCTTTGAGATGGGAAATATTTTACCTACTTTGGTAAATTCCTAAGATTCCCATCACTCACTTGGTAGCCTTGTACATCTTCTTAACTAGTGAAACACTCTTCCAAGCATTCAGAACAAGTGATTCAAAGATATGTGAGGAAACCCATGGATTTGTTGAAGGATTGAGAGATATGTAAGAAACTAGATTACAAGAACCAAAGCATGAAATTTAATAAAAAATTCCCAAAATCAATTCCATTAATGAGGTATAAAAAATTCATCAATGAATTATCTCACCATGAATAATGCAGAAAACGATGTTGATTCACTAGTAGGGGGAGCACTCAGATATATAATATGCTTCGAGGAAACATGTTTTATAACATAAACTATGGTATCCATATTAGATGATAGATGGGGAGATGAATGAGGGAAAAGTCGTGTAGCCACAATTGATGAAATCTCGTTAGTTTCAATAGGGAGAACTTGGCAATGGTGTATGGGTCCAATAACTATGGATGGATGGGATGGAAAAGGTAGTGGGGTGGGTGGAACTAAAACCCCATGGGTTGTATGATGGATGGCAGTACCCTACGAGGGGAAAGTGGTATCCCAAGAGTTGAGGTAGGGTGGCCAAGGAATATACTTTCCCTATATCATGAGACAAATAATGGGTTGAATGTGGGTGCTAGTAAATGGTATGATGGTGGCATTGGAAATCTAGAAACCAATGAATTGACCTACATACACATTTATAATATTTCATATACAAACGGAATATCTACGAGAAAATTCATGGCATAATAATAGGCTCCCCACCATCAACAATTGTTTCATACATCTACATGGAACAATTTGAAGTAAGGGATTTCGACTCACCCTAGGAGTATGTAAATTATAGATGGATGATATCTTCACCAAATGAGGACATGCTAGAGAGGATGTTAAGAGATTCTTCAAGCACATCAATAGTTTATCATAGAACTTCAAATTCACCATTGATATAGGAAGGAACAATACAATTTATTTTGTGTATGTAAGTAATAATACCAATGGGAGACTCAGGTATCAAGTGTATAGGATGAATTCACAAATAGATACATAATTTCATGTAGACTATCATCACGATCCAAATCAAAAAGTAAGCATCATTCACACCCTTTCCACAAGGGCCACAATAATCTTGGATAAAAAACAATTCAACTATTAACTAGATAACCTTATTATGGTGTTTTGAATGAATGGTTATAATGATTGAAAGATTGGAAAGGGAATCCAAAAATAAATTAATAGGGAAAAATTGCATAGGAAGGTGGATATCCCAAAACTCACATTTCCACACATCAAAGGAAATAAAAAGTGAATTGGAAAAATATTAAGAAGTAGGAACATCATGATAGGATTTACTCCCATGAACACCATTAGAATCTTGATAGACTTGGTGAATGAATTATTAGATATCATAAAATTGAAAGGTTTCTATAAAATCCCATGTTTCTACGGAAAATTCTATATTGGTGAAATTGGGTAGTCACTACAGGGGAACTTAAAAGAACATGCAATAGATAATTCTAGATGGTTAGGATATTTAGACACGTAGGTGTTAATCAATATCAACTTGGTCTAATGTGTTGTTAGGTTAAAGTGTGTTTCTTAATGTGTTTATATAGTATGCATTACTATGAATTTGTAGTTAGGTAATCTTATGGCCATGATATGTTTTCGACATAGATTCATCCAACGACTCATATTCTCCTCGATCTTAATGACTACAATGATTTGTGGATTACCACTTGATGGGTCCATGATATATATTTAAAGAGAAAGGAGGGTCATTTTCCAATGATTGATTGTGAGAAAATATATTGTAATTTTCTCTTTTGCATTAATAAATTGCTCCAAGTGGCCTTGTTAGCTTGGGATGTTGAGGTTTCCCCATAGGGGATTTACCATGTAAAAATATCAGTGTTGATATTTGATATGGTAATGTGATTGGTTACTAGATATGTTCTTCCTTTGTTGGAATACCTATATTTTCAAACATGGTATCAAAACACATTTGAATACTCGCTCTCATTGTAGATAGAGGTCTTGAAGCTGTGTTGCCACATCTCTAGTTTCTACCAGTTTCGTACATTTTTGGGATGAGAGATCTATTCCATCATGTCTGTAGTGATTCTTTCATATGTAAACTATTTTCATTTCACTAAAAAAGGGTTATGTTTTCTCAATATACAACCATTTTAGTCAAATCCAAAGGTATAAATCATGAACAAGTCCTTTTGAATTTTTACAGAAATAATGTTTAAGTTTTATTTAGGTTTTATGTTTTTTATTTCGAGGTTGTTACTCTTTTCAATCTTCATATTCCATTTTCCTTACACTCTGTATGATCTCAAAAAATCATAAGCAAAGTGAAAATGGTTTTTCTGTCCACATATGCTCTTTGTCGTGTTCTCTATGCGATCTCAGTAAATCAGAAATAGAGGAAAAATTTGCATTTTCTAGGTGAGCTAACCGAGATCTAACCCTTGTTGTTGTCAAGAAGTGAATATATTTTTTTATGTTTGAATGAATGAAAAAAATATTTTATTGAGCATGCACCCCATGGTCATCTTCCACAACAATAACAACACCACCCCGAACCCTCGTTCTTAAGACTATAATATTTTTTCACTAGTTCACTTGTTGAAAGTTACTTTACTTAGTAAGGGGTCTTGAGTTCAAGTGTTTATTAATATTTTTGAAAATTTCATGCATTCATTGTAAAGTGAATTTTACTTAATTATAAAAGTGAATCACTATTAAATAACTTTAATATTTTATTTTAAGTAAAATTTTACATGCAACTTTCATTTACAAAGTAAATTCACTGTAAAAGTGATTCCACCTTATTCTATAAACGTGGGTCACTTCATAAGTAACTTATTTAAAATTGAGATTATAAGCATAGTTATGAGGAGCATCACCACAATAACCAACTTATAATTTCGACATTGATATTTGGTTACCATTTATTGTTGATTTTTATAGCTTCGGGCAGGTATTCTCATATGACCCTAGGTGTTGGGCATGTGGGAATCATTGTGGGTACTGCATCACAGTTTTGGTTTGGTGTAAACCCCCTTGGATTTGAGTAGGAGATTCATGGGTTTGGTGATGGGATTTGTGGGCTTGTGTTTGGGATTTAAACCCACAAGGAAAGCCTAATTTGATGTTTACTTGTGGAGGGGCTTCTATGGTCACCACTAAGGATTGTATATAAATGAGAGAAGACATTGTTACATTTCACATCATGTAGATTGTGTGGTGACATTATGGATTTGGAATAAGTGATTCTTCACTTGTGCGAAGGAGGATTGGTGATCTCAACAAAGGGGAAGTATGCAAGTTGGAGAGTTTGGCTTCGAAGATAGAATTAAAGAAGGTCGCACATGTGGATAAATATTTACATACAATACATGGTATGTAGGAGGACAAAGTATGTATATACATGGGTTGCAGAAGGATGAATCATGTATAGGGTATACACGGTTTCTAGAAGAGAAAACAATGTATGGGTGTGGATTTCCAGGAATTTCAATAGTGTATCTGAGTTTATGGGTAGGTACACATCCATATAGGAATACAAGTGACGTCAGCATGGTGTACATGTGGTCTACAACATATTCATGTGAAGAGGATATTCTCAGGGATATTTTTGAGGTTTGGTTTTTTTATTTCTATGTTTATTGGAGAATAATGTTGTTCTCAGTTTTTGTCACTTAGGAGGACAAGGTTGTCCTCATATTTTGGTGATATTATATTGGCTGGAAGGGTTTCTTTTTCCCTCAGTATTTCTAATGTTAACAAGATTAAATAACTGGAATTGTATCTCATGTATATTGATGATTCATCTCTAGTCTTTGTGTTTCCTCTCCATATGTTTTCAATCAATAATTTCAATGTTAATTTTTCCAGTGATAACAATTAGGGATTTGTGGTTAGATCACTAGGAAACAAATTTCATATCTTAAATTAGTCACATAGAGTTGCAAGTGAAAATTGAAATTTATGTCATTTTTCAAAATGGCATAACTTTCACTTTTGAAGTTTTTTTTTAATTGCGGATTTTTTTTAGGGACTTCCATATAGAACATTAGTTTCATATTGTAAGTCCATATTCTTTGATTATTTTAATATGTCTTCTCCTAGTGATATTTTTTTTACCAATTCAAACTAGTTCTCATGGAAATCCCATATGGATGATGTAATAAGAAGGACAAGATTGTACCCAATTACCTTGGGAAAAGAAAAAGAACCCACTGATTATGAAAAATATTCCAAATGGGCTGATAGGAATGATGAAGCACATGGACTAATAAGAATTTTGATCTCTCTTAATTTAAGGTTTCACCTTCAAGTAATTGATGGCCTAGATAAAGCTTGGTAAATGATTGACGCTCTATTTGGTAAACACATTATTCTTCGAGCCCACTAGTTGGAAAATTAGGTAATGAGATCAAGTCCAAATGTTTTTCCTTTCATTGAATATTACTTATCTAAGTTCCAAACACTTATACTTTTGTGTATAGAGTGCCAACTAGATTTGAAGGAAGATCTATGCATATATGGTATTCTTTATAATCTTCATAGTGCATATTGTGTTTTTGTATCTACCTTGTATGCCACTATAATAGCTATAGGGAGTGATTTTAAATAACCCTCTCTTAATTCCTCTTATTATTCTCTAATTCGAGAGAAAGGTAATCTTGTGCAACCCAGATTGATAAACACTACATGTACATCCAAAAAATCCTATGTGGCCCAACAGAAAGATAAATCCAATAATACCAAGAAGCAACAAACTTGCTACAACAATGAGAAAAAAAAGGGTCATAAACCCTCTTTCCCATATTCTTCTCCTAATGGTGATGAAGGAGAAAAATATAAAAATAAGAAGATTGACAAACATTGCAACTTTTATGGGAAAGATATTCATTTGCAATATAAATGTTTTAAAACAATGGAAGCCTTAGAAACAATGATGAAGAAGCACAATATCAATATTGATTCTTCTTATTATTATTATTCTAATGGAC
Source organism: Picea glauca (assembly GCA_000966675.3). Taxonomy (NCBI): domain Eukaryota; kingdom Viridiplantae; phylum Streptophyta; class Pinopsida; order Pinales; family Pinaceae; genus Picea; species Picea glauca. Next base: position 195,606 of record JZKD02S0811931.1, on the reverse strand, counting down.
ATGCAATTTCTTCTTCTATTTTATCCTTCAATGAAACATCGACTTCTCATTTTGAATAATGGCTTATTTATTTTGGAGCATCTTATCATATGGCTAAGCATAAAACCATATTTTATGCTCTTAATGAATGTAACAGTAAGAAAATATTTGTTGGTGATGATAGGTATCTTAGTGTTTTAGGATATGGAATAGTTCAGGTCGATAATGGTCATTACAATGATGTATTATCCATTCCAAGTCTTTCCTACAATGTTATATTAGTAGATCAGATCACTTATTTAGGTGAAGGTAAAACCATAGAGTTTTGTCCTCAACAAGTTCTAATTAAGGATTTAAAATATCCTAAGCACTTCCTCGCAACTGGATTTGTTGATGATATTATGAGGTTGTATAGGTTTAACAACTTCAGTGTAACGACCCCTTCATTACGACTACAAGCGAAGCAGAAAGTGAAAAATCTTAATTTTTTTTTTTTTAAACCAGACGAAAACAATGATTATGTCTAAACAACACATTTGATGACAAGCACCACGCCCGCAGAACAGGTAACATAAAACTATGACTCCAGGCACTGGCACAAGAGAAACTGGGTGAAACATGTGTAAAACCATAAGGAGAAACGACTACATGCCCAACACAAACATGACCATGCCTACAAGCTAAGGGGAAAAATCCCCATCCCAACACAATGGCCTTGATGACCAGTTAAATGGAACCTCAATGGCACACAACCAAACGCATGAAGGCGTTCAACCCAAGAGCCCTAAATGACTACAACAAGAAACACCCTCAATGGGTAGCACAGACTCCGGCCAATTTATCATTCGCCTCTATGCAATAGGGTGTGCCATGATCCCCTCATCAAGGATCATATTGTCCCCAGGAGATAAGCGCGAAAATAACCCTACCATAGCATAACCTATCTGGACAAGGGTCTCAAGATAAATCCGACGCGCTAAGGTCTGAAATAGCTGAAAGGAAGACTACACATACACCCCCAAGCAATGGGTAAACAAGATGCATGAAGTCATCACTTAACAAAAGTGCAATCCATTAAATGACTCGACAACAACCAAGAAGCCCCAAAGTTAAGTAAGAAGTCTAGGCGCAAAGGGTAAACTATTGTAATGTTACTAATGACACAAACATTATCAAGTGTGAGCTAATACAAAACTCAATAAAATCAACATGCTTGGCAACATGGTACAAGTCTATTAAAGTAAGTGCATTACTCATCAATTAAAAGTGATCTTACACAACTTCATTTATCCATTCGACAATGTTGTCTAAATTGACAAGTCCTAAATAATCAACCATCACAAATCTAATTTAACAATTTAACCATACATAACGATATTAACCTTATCCATATATATATTGTTATTAATGTAACACTATTAATTAGCTCCTTATATATATCAAAGGTTATAACACTATCAACAATATTAATTACATCATGTTTTCCATCATACATAAAATCTGTTGGTGATTAAATTGCAATTGTTGTCTAAATTATATAACTGGTTGTTGTCAATAAATGAGTGCCATTCAATGCAAATTTTAATGTTGTTATGTGGTTATAAATAAAATCCATGTATACGTTATTCAATGTAATTTTAATGTTTTCTTGTTTCTTAAGATTAAATTTCTTTTCAAAGCCAATCAATCCATTTTGATGCTATTATTAAACACTATCCAAGAACAATAATTATTAATTCCAAAGAAATAATAGAGGAATGTTGTTCAGAACAATAATGCCAATTAAAATCGTTGTCGGGTAAATGTAAGGAAAAAAAATGCATGGGTATTAATGTTGTTAGGTAAAAGTAAAAACATAGTCTTCATAAAGGAAAAATCACAGTCTTCATAATGGTAAAAATTTCCATCCAGTAAAGGTAACAAATAACAATTTTTAAAGGCAAAATCGCAGTCTTCATAAAGACAAAATCACAGTCTTCATAAAGGCAAAATCATAGTCTTCATAATGGTAAAAATCACCATGCAGTGAAGGTAACAGATAGCAGTTTTTACAGGATAAATCATAGACTTCATATGGAAAAATCGTAGTCTTCATAAAGGAAAAATAGCAGTCTTCATAAAGGTAAATATCGCCATGCAATGAAGTTAACCGATAACCATTTTTAAAGGAAAAATCGTAGTCTTCATAAGGGAAAATCACAGTCTTAATAAAGGAAACAATGCAGTCTTCATAAAGGTAAAAATTTCCATGCAGTGAAGGTAACAGATAACCGTTTTAAAGGAAAAATCGCAAGCAAACATGGGTAACGAATTGCAATTTAAAGGTGGAATTGGTGTGTATAACAGGTAACCTTGTACAGTCTGTAAAGGGAAAAATTGTGATGAAAATAAGGGGCACGGTTTAAATATTAGACCAACCATAGGCACATGAGGACATCACAAAAGTTAATCCATCACAAAAACGGTCGGGCAACGATTGAAGTGGCTGATAAAAGTTAAAAGTAAAAATTCAATGTTGATTCACCAAGGAAATTGATTTGGATCCTGGGTAAATGCCCAGAAAAATGAAATGAAAGCTAGTTGAGTTTTATCCAAAAAAATTGTTGAGTTTGATATCGAGTTCGTTTGGTTCATCAAATAAGAAAAAATGTTTCATTTTGCATACAAAATCGTTGTCAATATGAGGAATTACTTCGTGGCTGAACCAAACGCTAGAGACGTACACCCAAAATGCAAACGCAAAAAATTATATTTCCCATCGCCATGGGTCTTATCATTATAAATCCATTAGGTACAATGATAATAGTTTAAGGTTTGTTGATAACGCTATCAGTGGAAAACGGATAACACTACCATAAAATAAACTATAGATATAGTCAATCCATACGTAGAAAAATAAAAAACTGCTAACGCTATCATAAATTAAAATGCAGATAAAATCAATAGATATCGCAAAAAAATAAAAAATTGATAATGCTACCATAATGAAATACATTTTCCTTCTAGAGTGATAAGTTCACAGTCTAAAGAAAGGCAAAGTCAGAGTCCAATATGAGGGTAAATTGATGATTGTAAAAGGGTAAATTGTGGTCAGGTAAAAGGTAAGTTGTTGTCGGTAAAATGGTAAAACGCAGAGTTGAAGAAGAACTCAGAGGGTATTAAGCGGCTCAGGAAAGGAAAGGATTAACAATAGCAAAAGTACTCATTTGAAAAAGGCACAAGAAAAACCATCAATCAACCAAGAACAATCGATAGGGGTAGATGACTGGTAAAAATCATCCTTTGCTCATCATCCATGCTCAGAAAAGTAGGGCATTAGAATATATACGTCATTGTGCACCGAAGTGACAACCGTTGATTTGGATCCTGGATGAATTCTCAGGCATGGACTGACAAAGTAGGGATGAGGACAAATACCAGGCATAAACTCTTCATAAAAATAAATTAAAACCACCAGGATAGTTACAACATCAAGGATCGAATACCAAGGGAATAAAGTCATGAAGCGAGTTTAAGGCTATGGGAATTTAATTTCTCAATTAAAATGATAAGTCAAACACCTTCTTTACACAGTCAAAGTACACAATTGAAAGCATAAAGTCTATAATAATCTACCATGCAGAATAAGAGCATATGTATCGTAGCCCAAGTCGTCCACTCTGAGTCGTTGTCTTGTGCGCTCTATGTAGCTCTCTCTTGTCGACCAATGAGACTTCATCGATACCTCCCAGCCAACTCTATGGGTACTCTTCTTCCCCCTTATCCCCTCGAGCTGCAAAGTGGCCATGCACACAAAACCAAAGAACAACTAGCTCCCAGCTCGCCTCGCAAGGCCAATCTATCACTCCTCACTAAGTTGAGTATCCCAACTCCCACAAGCTACATTAGTCAAGTCTAAAATTATTCAACGTAACGTTAAGCACAACAGAAGAGATCCATCCTTCTCCTCCTCCCTCATTTATATATAATTTCTAGGTCACTTATTTCCCAAATTCCCATTTAATTTATTGTTCAATAATTTAATTCAGAAAAATCCTCCCCGTACATGTGTCACCCATCCCCTTCGTTGCACCAGAAATTAATTTCATTAATTATTTAATTACTCCTATTTCCCTCACCCACCTAAAATCATTCCTAGAATCGCTCCTAGGTGTCCCCATATTCCCTTACACAAAGTAATGACTTTCCCCCTTACTAATTTACTAGTTGAGTTCAAATTAGAAAGTTCTTAAAGGCAAGACTCCTTGGTAAGTTGGTCATTCTTCTTTTTCCTTATGTTTCCCTTTTCTTTATGATTCCCCCTTTTCCCCTTATTTTCATAATTCTTTTAAATTTCCCTCTTTCCCTTTTTATCTAAACTCAATTAGTAAGTGTAGAAAATGATCTTTTTCCCCCTTTTTCTTTTTAATTAATAAATTTTCGTTAGCATGTGTAACAAAACAATCATTTCCCTTTTAAATTTTTAAATCCCTCAATAATTTGATTTTAATTATTTAATCAAGTTTCTTACCCCCTTTTCATCACATGTTTAATGATGATTATTATTATTTTATTTTTACCACAAGTATTACTTTAAACCTAGATTTTGATTTTCGAGGTTGGGCGGCATTTTATTAGGGAAATTGTTTTTAAATATGTCTTATCATGTTATTCGTTCTAAGTCCAGCGAGGTTTATTCCCTTATTAGTTAACAACATGACATGCCCTTCAAGATGCACTAGGTTGTCCAAGGTTTCCACTCACCTCATTCTGTTTCCCTTGCACGACATGCCCTTCAGGACGCACTACGTGCTCCAAGGGTGTCACTCGCCTCTTTCTATTTTTCTTGTGCGACGTGCCCTTTAGGATGCAATACGTTCTCCAAGGGTTCCACTCGCCTCTTTCTGTTTTTCTTGCACGACGTGCCCTTCAGGATGTACTAGGTGCTCCAAGGGTGCCACTCACCTCTTGATTGACTTAGTAGACATCAAAAAACCCTCGTGTCAATACTCCACCAGGTGGTCTTGTCGGAAACTAAGGGAATATAAGTATTAATGCCCCTTCCTTATTTCGTGCCCCTTAGAATCATCGTGAGTGACTGTCGTAGTCTACCCTCATTGCATCGTGGGTCTTCTCGAACTAGGTAGTCGTTAACCTACAGTTCGAGCCATGGCGGGAGTGCCAGTAGGTTGTTGCAGGGCTGTTGTCAACACCTCTCCCTTAATGTCTCTGGTAGTTGTGCGTGACCCCTCTACTCCACATGTGAGTCCAGTCGACAATCTATTGTCAACCTACACCATCAACGAATCATTTTAGAAATGATATCCATAACCTTAACATCTAATCAGATGGACATATGTCATATATACAACAATAAAACCCAATAGTCCACTCCTTGACTCGATCCAGAGTCCAAGGGTTTCATTGATGCCTCTACATCCTCGAGGTCCAAAATCTTGCACACTCAGGAGAACAGAGTCAATATCACCTGTCTAAGGCAATACAACAAAATAACATATAATCACATCCATAATTCCTCATAATCATAATCAACAACCAATAGTATAATAATCCATATCACTTGCAGCAACTGTCCTCAAGGAATAAGTTCGTGTAGTGTTCGTAAGAGCGGGATGTTACATACACCCCCTCATAGTATAAATTTCGTCCTGAATTTTCACAGTATATGAGTGTCGAAAAAAAATGTTTATCACAGTATCATAAGTCTCTCTATAAAAAAAAAAAAAAAACTGTTGGTGCATATCATATGCGTCCTCCCGAGTCACTGAGTGTGGACTATAGTTGCCCCACTGGACCCTTACCTGATCTACTATTCTGTGACACATCTTTCGAATGAGATGATCTAGGATGAGGATTGGCTTAGCCATGAGTGCACCCTCATCCGACACCCGCAAGGTTCTCAATTCAAATCATGTGTAGGATCAGTAATCATAATGTCTCAAAGAGAGATGTGAAAGACATCGTGCATACGCCTAAAGAATTGGCAAGGATAGTCAATAGGCCACGTGCCTCTCCTTTCTACAATCTCGTAGGTTACGATGAACCTAGGAGATAGTTTAGCCCCTTTTCCCAATCTGATCGAACTCTTATGCAGTTTCAGCCGCAAGAATACATGATCACCACATTGTAACTATGACTGACATGACATGAATCGACATAACTCTTATGTGGATCCTTTTCCTCCTTGATCCTTTGTCTTATAGTTTTCATTTAATATTCCATTTATTGTATTTCTTCTGGGCCCACTAGGACCCTATCCTCAAACCGATCCCAACTCAAGGCGTCTGACATGGTCACCCATAAAGAAACTCGAAAGGTGCCCTCATAATGGTGCCTTGATAATTGTAGTTATATGCGAATTCTACCAGAGGTAAGAATTCTTCCCAATGCTTTTGTTGGTCCATTACCCCGTCAGCCCCTCTGTCTCTGGGTGACGCCATACTAAATTTAAGTTGGGTTCTGAAGGCCTCTTGTAAGCTAGTCCAAAATCATCCAGTAAACAACGATCCTCGATTGGATATAATCCTCTTAGGCATGCCATGTAGCCTTACAATCTCACTGATGAGAACTCTAGCTATCTCAGGTGCATGATACATCATACACACGGGAATAAAACGATCACTCTTCATCAGAGTGTTTCCTATCAAAAAAACTGAGTCTTGTTTCCTTGTTGTCAGTGGAAATCCAACAATGAAATCCATCTAAATGACCTCTCATTACAATTCTGAAATAGCGTGTGGTTGTAGTAATCCTGCTGGATGTCTATGTTTATCCTTCACATACTGAAATTATAGACATCTTTCCACGTACTTGAATATGTTGGCCTTCATCCCTTCTAGAAGAATAAGGTTTTAAGGTGTTCTTTCATCTTCGTGACTCCTGGGTGAGCCATTTACAGTGCTATTTGAGCCTCGTTTAGGATCAAACTCCTCAACTTGTCGTTCACTGGTATGCAAATTCGATTTTTAAATCTCAATAGTCCGTTGTCGTCCAACGTAAATACTTCAAATATTTGTACCATCATTGTGTTTTATCCGATAAAATCCTTGACCTCTTTATACTAGGCATCGTCGCACTGTAAATATAGAATCTTTTCACGTAGATTTGTCTGAAGAGGAAACAATGAAACTATGTTTGGTCTCTGACTCAATGCATTCGCCACTCAATTCATTGTTCCCTTTATGCAAGTAATATTGAAGTCATACTTGCTAAGAAATTATGACCAATGTCGTTGTCATGCGTTTAGGTCACTTTGAGTAAAGAGGTGATTTAGTCCACAATGGTCCATCTTTAGTTCAATTTTTTGTCCAAAAAGGTAGTCTCTCCCAACCTTCAATGTATATACAATGGCTAAAAACTCGAAATCGTGCGTCGCATAGTTCTCCTCATGCCTTCTCAGTTTCCTCGAGATGTAAGCAGTCACTCGACCATCTTGCATCAAGACCCCTCCTAAGCCTTCCTTTGATGCGTCAGTGCATAGCAAGAAGTCTACATCCATGTCAGGGACCTTTGGTATCGTTGTTGTTGTCAATAGCTCTTTGAGCCTCCAAAATGTGCCCATGCACTTCTCGGTCCAAACAAACTTCTTGTTCTTCTTCTACAATTTCATGATTGGATTTGTTATCTTCAAAAATCCCTCGATGAACTGTCGATAGTACCCTACTAAACCCATGAAGATACACACTTTCGGGACATTCATCAACGCATTCCATTCCATAATAGCCTCGACCTTTGCTGGATTACTGCGCTACCTTCGCCAGAGATGACATGCCCTGAGTAGTGAATCCTCTATTTATAAAATGAGCTTTTGGAAAACTTCCCAAATAATTTGTGCTCTCGCAGACACTATAGTACCAAGTGCAAGTTCTCATCGTGCTCCTTCGTCATCCGAGAGTAAATCAAAATATCGTCAATGAAAACTTGGACGAACTTGTCCAAGTACTCACAGAACACCCCGTTCATCAAAATCATAAAACAGTCCAAATAGTAAAATAGTAAAATCGTAATGTCCAAACCTCGTCTTAAACAAGGTTTTAGGGACATCATCCTCCTTGATCTGTAATTGGTGATACCCTGATCGCAAATTGATCTTTCAAAACATCGTCACACCCTTCATCTGATCGAAAAGATCATAAATCCTCAGCAATGGATATTGATTCTTGATCGTTTCCTTGTTCAATTGATGGTAGTCAATGCAGAGTCTCCATGACCCATCCTTATTTCGTACGAATATAATAGGCGCACCCCACGGTGACACACTCAGACGTATAAGTCCCAGGTCCAACAACTCCTCCAATTGCATTCTCAACTCTTGTATCTCCGAGGTTGACATATGATAAGGCGTTCACACTATTGGTTCAGTCCCCGGTTTTAGGTCTATGGTAAAATCCAATTCCCTCTCCGGCGGCATCCCAGGTAACTCCTCTGGAAGGATGTTTGCAAACTCTCTCACCACTGGAAGGTGTTCTAGACCTTTCACTACTTCCTTCTCATTTAACAAAAAGATCGCATAAATCTTACGTTGCTTGTGCATGCTCCTCCGTAGCTACAAGGAAGAGATGAACCTTAGGTAAACTCCCTGGTTCCATCCTACATTCACACGTCTATGTCCCTCATCATTGACCAAGCTCAACCATTTCATCTTACAGTTGAGTATGGCCTCATGCGATTCCAAACAGTCCATACCAATTATGACGTCATAAGATCCTAAGATCGTGATGTATAGGTCGGCCCTGGTGACAAACTCTCTGAGGTTAAGGGTACAGCCTGTAACCTTTCCTCCAACCTTTTGTTTGGCTCCTGGAGCCATCTCTACAAAGCTAAACTCATCTTGTTCGACTACCTTTAACTAAATCCTTTTTAGCATTGCACCAGAAATGAAACTCTCGGTAGCACCGAGATCTATCAAATACTAAGGGTATGGTCAGCAATGATACCTGACGTCTTGAGCATAGTCGACTGGTGCTCTTCTTGGAGGTTATTCACCACTGCATGAATCCGATGGGCCTTGCTCAAAACTCCCATGGTAGTGGGTCTGACTGATCTAGATGCTCTGACCCTTTCCTCTGGGCAGTAATGTTGGTAATGTGGCTCCCCACAATCAAACACACTTTCTTCAGTCTAGTATTCCTTGTACCTAAAGTAGAAGCTGAATTATAACAGTAAGGTTAAACTCGAACTTCTTGACCTTAATTTTCTGGGTAATTTGGTGAAGAGCATACTGAAGCAACTCCAAAAATAAACCTCATACGCGGGCACCTTATGACCACCTTGTTGAAGGATTTGAACTCATTGAGTCGATGCTCAATGAATTCCTCTGATAGATACCCTTCTCAGAATCATTCCTCGAACCACTCCCAAGACACGTCTTCATCCTCCATGTTCAAATGCGGAAGGAGCGTCTTCCACCATAGAAGAGCGCTCCCCTTCAGTTGAAAGACCACCATCCAGACCTTCATGTTGGAAGTATAATAACAAAGTGAAAATCACATTTCCATACTCTCCCACCATGCCTCGATGGCTCCGTCGTCCGGGGCACCAAAGAACTCAGACAATTTGACCTTCTCAAGTTTGCAATGAAAACTAACAGTATGGGATGGGCGCATTGTGGACCCTCCAGGGTATAGGTGTCCTAGCCTTATCTCAATATAGAAGGTGAATCAAGGAATCTGAGAATATATGGAAGGACCTTGTTAGACCATCATCATCCCTTACAATAGTTGACTCTAAACCAAGGACTTATTCTTCCCCTTGGGGGTTAGAATCTGATGGTGTGGGCACCTCTGGAGGCATCACACCTCCTTCCACGACACCACGCCATGAACCTCGGTGGCATCCTCTAATCGATATCACCACATGGATACGCTAGGGTTTTATTTAGCGCTAGGTTAAAACTCAAAGGTTTACTGGAGTGGAAATCCTGGTGATCCATAGTCGTAGGGTTGAACCCGCTCTGATACCACATGTAACGACCCCTTTGTTACGACTACAAGTGAAGTAGAAAGTGAAAAATGTTTTTTGTTTTTTTTTTTAAACCAGATGACAACAATGATTACAGCTAAACAACACATTTGACAGTGAGTACCACGTGTTCCGAACAGGAAACAAAAAAATATAACTCCACGCACTGGCACAAGAGCAACTGGGCGAAACAGGCGTAAAACCACAAGGAGAAACGACTACTCGCCTGACAAAAACATGAACACGCATACAAGCTAACGGGAAACATCCCCATCCTAACACAATGGCCTCAATGACCAGTTAACTAGAACCTCGATGGCACGCAACCAAATGCATGAAGGCGTTCAACCCAAGTTCCCTAAACGACTACAACCAACAATGCCCTCAATGGGTAGCACAGACTTCGACCAAGTTATCATTTGTCTCTATCCAATAGGACATGCCATGATCCCCTCATCAGGGATCATGCTGTCCCCAGGTGATAGGCATGAAAATAACCCTGGCGCAACATAACCTATCTGGACAAGGGTCTCAAGATAAATTCGGCGTGCTAAGGGCCGAAATAACTGATAGGAAGACTACTCCTACTCCCCCAAGAAATGGGTAGACAAGATGCATGAAGACATCACTCAATAAAAGCGCAATCCATTGAATGACTCGACGACAACCAAGAAGCCCCAAAGTTAAGCAATAAGTCTAGGTGCAAAGGGTAAACTATTGCAATGTTACTAATGACATAAACATTATCAAGTGTGAGCTAATACAAAACTCAACAAAATCAACATGCTTGTCACCATGGTACAAGTCTATTAAATTAAGTGCACTAATCATCAATTAAAAGTGATCTTACG
>JZKD02S0811931.1:121848-133508 GCA_000966675.3 Picea glauca | reverse complement strand
CTCTCTCTCATACATCTACCCCTCCCCACTATCTCTCCCCCCTTCCTCTCACTCTCTCTCTACCCTCTCTCTTTGTCTCCCTCTCCCTCTCCCTCCCTCCCTCTCCCTCTCCCTCCCTCTCGCTATATCTTTTCTCTTTCTCTCTTAGTAACATCTACCCCCTATTTCTCTCTCTCCTTTTGTTAGTCTCGCTGTCACTCTCTCTTTTCCTCTCTTTCTCTCTCCCTCCCTGCCTCCTTTTATTTTCCCCTAGTTAGTAGATTTGATATTCTTTATTCACAATAAAAATTTGAACACCTNTCTCGCTATATCTTTTCTCTTTCTCTCTTAGTAACATCTACCCCCTATTTCTCTCTCTCATTTTGTTAGTATCGTTGTCACTCTCTCTTTTCCTCTCTTTATCTCTCCCTCCCTTCCTCCTTTTATTTTCCCCTAGTTAGTAGATTTGATATTCTTTATTCACAATAAAAATTTGAACACCTTTATGTATCCCTCCTCTTCAACTATATCCCTCTTTCTCTCTCTCCATACATATACTTCTCTCCCTCATCCCTCCCTCTATTCCCCTCCCTTCTCTCTCGCCCCCTTTGAGTCCTCTCCTCTCTCTCTTTGTCCCTCTCCCTTCCTCTTCCCCTTTGTCCCTCCCTCCCACTATATCATTGTCTCTCTCCCCCTTCCTCTTCCCATCTCACACTCTCAAGAAATCCATCTCTACCCCATTCTATATTTACCTCTTATATCTAATGCTCACTCTCTCACTCCATGTATCCCCTAGCCTCTCTTTCCCCCAGTCTCCCTACCTTGCTCTATAGTCAGCTATATAACCCTCTTCCCCCCATTGTTTCTCTCACTCTCTCACTCTCTACCTCCCATCGTTGTATCGCTATCCCTCACTCTCTTTTTATTCCACTCTCTCCCTATGACACTCTCTTTCTTCCTCTCTTTGCAATCCCCCTCTGATGCAAGAGAATCACAAGAAACTAGCCAAGTGAGCATGAAGGCAGAAGACAGCTGGAAAGCACAACACGTATTTTTCACATTTTGGAATGTTTTTGAAATATTAATGTAATAGCTAGAAGGCATACCTTGCATTTATATCTTGGAGAATGTAAACAGATCATAGGCGATTTTCTCTCATCTGTTGATGCAAAAGGAATTTATGCCCAGTTAATGAAAGTAGGTAGATTTAAATTCCAGATTAGATAGTTTTAGGAATAGGAGGGAAAATGACTATAGACACCCTCATCTTTGTATCAATGTATCAATCAGAATTAGATCATTAAGAATATTAGCATAAATAAGAAGAGAGACCTGTAGAAGAATCCATGTACAGGAGATTTGAATTAATATATGAAGCTTGGAATCAGATTTCATGGTGTTATGATGTTTTTTCTCTATGCATGGTGAATGGTATGCTTATAGTTGTTTTAATTTCTCTGTTATGCATTTACTTTGATATTGAGTTGAATGTATGATTTCATATTGAATGTTTGAAGTCTAAGAGAAGAAAGAAAATGAGTTTCAATTGTTTCCCTTCTTGAGTGAGAGAAGTTCCTGCAAGGAGTGCAGTGAAGCATCTGCAAGGAGTGCATTGACAAAGGTTCAGAGTTTATCTCTGGAAGCTCAAGAGGGATACTGTTGTTCTCATTTCAGCAGAAGTGAAAGTGAAGCACAAGAGCTGTGCAAGGCATGCGCAGGCTAGTTGAGACCTTAGAACTTATCAAGTAAGGTTGAGATATTGAAGAATTGTTGTTGCAGAGAGAGTGCACAGAGTTAGGAGTTCAAGTACATTGAATTATTTGAAGGATTGTCGCAAGGAGTGCTTGCAAGAGTCTCCTTGAAGACCTGAGTTTGAGAAGAAATCTCACAAGGGTTAGGGCCTTTGAATCATTCAAGAGAAATAAGAAAGATCAAGTCATTGTGAATAAGTTACACCCTAGAAAAGGATCGTAGAGTCGATTTTGAGCCAGAGGTTCTTGAGGAGGAAATTGAACGATCGGAATTCTTTGAGGAGAACTCCCGAAATAACAAGGATCGTAGGATCCACGAAAGTTGTGGGGAATTTAAGCATTGGAAAGACCCACCTTCAAAAGCCACGATTTAACGTGGACCGTTGATTTTGATCATTTGACCGTCGAGATCATTTCGACATTTCAGGGGTCATAAGTCTGAAGTGTGGATGAAACCTTTGGTTGATCAAATCCTCGAAACGTGAAAAGAGTTTTGTGTATAAAGGAGAAGAGTGATGAGGTCGGAATTTCGGAACTTTGAAATTTTCGGAGGTCCTAAGGACAAGTGATCGGGACCTACGGGGGAGGAAAACTTGAAATCACAAGTCGCAGCAAGATATTTGTAAGAATTTTGGGAATCGACATTTTGGCATTCCTTTTGAGAAGGAGTAGATTTCTCCATAAAAGAATCTTTGAAATCGTGAAATGTGAAATACCTTTGGAAGAGCGTTTTGACATTTTAGCATTTCGGCATTTCGGGATCCGGGATCTCGAGGAGACAGTGATTTGGAATCGAGAGTTTTGAATTCCCAGTTCGTGAAATCCCGGGGGAAGAAAACCATTCCGGCATTTTGGTAATTCAGGGTCCGAAAGGTATAGGAGGTAAAGTGTTCGAGATCAAGCATCACGAACTCCCGATATGCGAAATCGCACCAACCATCGAATTAAAGAGATATCCACAACCGTTGATCTCCTTGGAAGTGGGATACCAACATTTCTATATTTCCGGGTTCGGCATACCGAAAATAGTGACCACAAGGACAGGGGAGCAGTAAAGGGAAAACCCCAAAGGCGCGAAGTGCGACAGGACTTAGAGTGGACTTGCGGGGTTTCGATACTTTAGATTTCAGGACTGTGAGTGTCAAGAGGCAGAGTTTCACCTCAACGCAACTCCCAAAATCGCGAAGAGAGGAAAGCCAAAGTCAATGGCATGAAGTTTCTAATGTTTTGTATTTCGGGTTTCGAAGGCCGAAGAGGTAAGACGCTCGACATCAGGATTCGAGAAATCGTGAAATCCAGTATCCAGAAAGGAAAAGGGAAAAGTCCCAATGACAGCTCGGTGTTGATCGTGGAGTTCATGCCAGTGCAAAGATCATGTGAGCATAACTCAGAAGGACCTGTGAAATACACTCAGTTGGGTGTGTAAAGAAATTCTGAGAGGAAATAAAAGAGCCAGTCAGACTCTAAGGGGATGAAATTGAAAGATCTTGTGTGGACCTCGATCTGAGGGTTGGGGGTCTGCGTCAGTGTGGTATCAGAGCATAGAAAGAGTTCTTTTCTTTCTGTAGCAAAGAAAAGAGAAAATATTTTCATCCATGCCGCCGAGAAGAAGAGACAGACCAATGCCTGATCCAACAGTGGAAAGGGAAATACGTGAACTACATGTTAGGCTTGATGCCATGGAGACAACATAGAGGCACACAGTCAATGATGGGGATATCAGCGATGTTGAAAGTGAAGATGAAGCTAGACAAGAAGGAGAATAAGTTGTAGTCGAAGATGTTGCATATGAACGCCTATTCAGGGTTGTTGCAAGGATAGGTGCCAGGGAAAAAATGGAGATTCCCATGTATGAGGGGAACCTCGACGTTAAAGAGCTTCTAGACTGGATTGGAGCTCTGGATAAATATTTTGACTATGAGGATGTCAAGGAAGACAAGAAGGTCAAACATGATTTTACTAGACTTAAAGGGCATGCAGTATTATCGTGGGATGAACTGCAGGATGACAGAAACTGCAAAGGCAAATAGAAAATCAAAATCTGGGATAGAATGGTTGCAAAGATGAAGGAAAAATTCATACCCAAGGATTATCAAATTACTTTGTTTCGGAGAATGCATAATTTGAGACAGAAGTTGAGTTCAGTAAAAGAATACACTGAGGAATTCTACAAGATAAAGATTAGAGAAGGTCATCGGGAAAGTGATGATGAAAAGGTTGTCAGGTACATGAATGGTCTGCGATATGACATTCAGGATGAGACGAGCATGATGAGCCTTCAGAATATGGAGGATGCTTATCAGATGTCTTTGAAAGCTGAAGAGAAGCTGAGCTGGAAGCAAGGTTAGAGAGGTTGAGGCAGAAGGCAAGCCAGAGGAAAAACAATTTCCCAAGAGAGGAATCAAAAACCTAAAGAGGAGTGGAATAAACCTCAAACTCAAACTGAGAGACGTGGAATATCACAGAGAGGACAATATGCTGATAGAAATACTTTTCCTTGAACCAGAGGAAGAGGAAGAGGTAGAGGTGGAGAAATAAAATGCTTTACCTGTGGTAAAAATGGACACAAATCCTATGAATGTCTAGATATAAAGAAATAAGGAGGTGATACTCACATTGTCGAAGCTCAAGCAAGGAATGTTGAGGAATAATATGCTAAGGGCAGAAGATCCTTGATGATGAGGAAAGTTCTCTTGAAGCCAGAGAAAGAGGCAGAGAACCAAATCCAAAGGAATAGTCTGTTTCAAACTGCTTGCAAAACAAAAGACAGGGTATGCAAGGTCATCATGGACAATGGTAGCACATATAATCTCATTTCTATAGAGATGGTAGAAAGTTGGAGCTGGAAACTATTGAACATCCAAGCCCATACAGAGTTTCGTGGTTACAAAAAGGACATCAGGTAAATGTCACTAAACAATGTTTAGTTGAATTTAAGATAAGAGGATATAAGGATGAAATATTGTGTGATGTCATTCTAATGGATGTTTGTCATCTATTGCTGGGTAGACCATGGAAATATGACAAGAATGTGATTCATGATGGGAGAAATAACATATACACCCTGGAGAAGAATGGGAGAACTCACATGTTGTTGACGATTAAGGATAAAGAAGTAAAGCTAGAGGTAAGAAACACTGTACTTCTCATGAGTGGGAAGGAACTTCTTAAGGAGGTTAAGAAGAAGGCAGATACACAATTCATTGTGGTTAGGAAGCCTAGAATTGTTTTAACTAGTACAAGAGTGTATGATTTACCAGAGGAAATACAAAAGTTGTTGGAAGAGTTTGCTGATATAGTAGTGGACGAACTACCTTGTTCATTGCCACCGATCAGAAGTATAATTCATCACATCGATATTATACCTAGAGCTAGTTTACCAAAAAAAGCAGCATATAGGTTGATGCCACAGGAGAATGAAGAAGTCAAGAGACAAGTCCAGGACTTAATGGAAAAAGGGTTGATTCAAGAAAGCTTGAGTCCATGCGTTGTTCCAACAGTTCTCATCCCAAAGAAAGATGGAGGTTGGAGAATGTGTACAAACTCGAGGGCAATCAATAAGATTACCATCAAATACAGATTTCCATTACCAAGGATGGATGATTTGATGGATTTCTTGAGTGGAGCAAAGTTTTTTTCAAAGATTGATTTAAAAAGCGGATATCATCAAATCCGAATGAGAGAAGGTGATGAATGGAAGACAACATTCAAGAAAAATGAGGGGTTGTATGAATGGCTTGTTATGCCATTTGGATTAACAAATGCGCCCGATACTTTCATGAGATTGATGAATGAAGTCCTGAAGGATTTTATAGGAAAATTCGTCATTGTATATCTTGATGATATATTGATTTTCAACAAAACAGAAGCATAACACTTGAAGCATTTAGCTACAGTGATGAGGAGATTATATTAAGAGAAGTGTTGATAAATATGAAGAAATCAACATTTATGAGGAAAGAACTCATTTATTTGGGTTTTGTTATCTCTGCAAATAAGCTGAAAATGGATCTGGATAAGGTAGAGGCAATTAAGAATTGGCCATCGCCGAAAAGAGTATTTGAGGTTCGAAGCTTCCATGGATTAGCTAGTTTCTACAGGACATTCATCCGAAAATTTAGTGGGATTAGCGCACCAATGATGGATACAGTGAAGAAAAGACACAAATCTTTTCATTGGACAAAGGAAGCAGAAAAAAGTTTCAACCTACTGAAGAGGAGGATTACTAAACAACCAATCTTGGTGTTTCCATATTTCAGTAAGACATTTCAGGTCAAGTGTGACGCTAGTGGATTTGCAATTGGAGCGGTCTTGAGCCAAGATGATAGGCCGATCACATACTTCAGTGAGAAACTAAATGAATCAAAGGTTAAGTACTCGACACATGACAAGGAATTTTATGCGGTCATACAAGCACTTAAGAAATGGAGACATTATTTGTTTCCTAAAGAGTTTTTCTTGTAGATTGATAATCATGCCTTACAATTCGTGACTCAACAGGAGAAGTTGAACCAAAGACATGTGAAATGGGTTGAATACATGTAGAATTTTACTTTTGTAGTTAAACATATTTATGGAACTGCTAACAAAGTTGCTAATGCTTTGAGCAGGAAATGTTTGCTTATGCAGGAATTTAGAGTCAAAACATTGGGTTTTGATAACATCAAGGACATGTACAGAGATGACCCATATTCTAAAGAGGCGTATGAGGAATCTGAGAATCCAATTCTCAGGGACAGAAGCCAGTGGACTGAATATATGATCCAGGATGGATTATTATTCAGAGGCAATCAATTATGTATTCCAAAATGCTCCATGAGGGAGAATCTGTTGAAATAAAAACATAGTGGAGGATTGGTTGAACATTTTGGTCATGACAAAACATTCTCGAAATTAAATGGCTCATATTTTTGGCCAGGGATGAGGACAGATGTAGAAATATTTGTGGACATATGTAGAATTTGTCAGCACACAAAGGGAAACATGCAGAACACAGGGTTATACCAGCCATTACCGATACCTGAGAGGTTGTGGGATCCAGTGAGCATGGATTTCATATTGGGGTTGCCAAGAACGCAAAGAGGATTTGATTCAATCTTTGTGGTAGTAGATAGATTTTCAAATATGGCACATTTTATACCATGTCAAAAAACTAGCGACGCAACTCATATTGCGAACCTGTTTTTCAAAGAAGTCATAAGACTTCACGGCTTACCAAGAAGTATAGTTTCATATCGAGACACTAAATTCATGGGACATTTATGGAGGACTTTATGGAATAATATAGGGACAAGTTTTTCATTTAGCTCAGCATATCATCCTCAGATGGATGGGCAAACAAAATTTGTGAACAAGAGCTTGGGAGATTTTCTAAGGAGCCTAGTGACTGAACACCACAGTCAGTGGGATCACATTCCGCCACAGGCGGAATTTGCTTACAATGATTCACTCAATAGAAAAACAGGGAAGAGTCCATTCCAAATTTTGTATGGAATGAAGACAAGGGGAGTTTTTGAATTGAAGGATTCAGAACAGAATGAAACTAGAAGTGCTAGTGTAGAGGATTTTGCAGAGGCAATGAAGGAACTTCACAGCCAAGTGAGGGAACGTTTGCAAAATTCGAGTCAAGAGTATAAACGCAGAGTAGATCAACATAGGTTAGAAATTCAATTTGAAGTTGGATATCTGGTTCTTGCACAATTGAGGAAGGAAAGGTTCCCAAGGGGAACATATAACAAACTAAAGATGAAAAAGATTGGACCGTGTAGGGTCATGAAGAAATTTGGGGCAAACGCATATGAGATCGAGTTACTCGATGGATGTGAAATTTCATCGATATTCAATATTACAGATTTGTACCCTTACAAAGATGAATAAGCAGGAGCAAACAGTGAACAGACATAGGTTCAATGGACTAAACAAATGCCTGTAGATGAAAATCCACAGATGGAAAGTGTACTTGACAAGAGAATCAACAAGAGGACCAAGAGAAAAGAGTATTTTGAATACTTGGTCAAATGGAAGGGACATCAAGTTGAAGATGCCAGTTGGGAGAATGAAGAAGAGATTCAGAAGCATGGAAAAACTGTTCAAGAAATCATGAATAGGAGTTCATGAAAATTTTCAAGAGAGCGAGTATGATGCAGGAGCATCGCAAGCAGCCAACCAAGCGAGCATGAAGGCAGAAGACAGTTGGAAAGCACAACACACATTTTTCGCATTTTTGAATGTTTTTGAAATATTAATGTAATAGCTAGAAGGCATACCTTCCATTTATATCTTGGAGGATGTAAACAGATCATGGGCAATTTTCTCTCATCTATCGATGTAAAAGGCATTTATGCCTAGTTAATGAAAGTAGGTAGATTTAAATTCCAGATTAGACAATTTTAGGAACATGACGGAAAAAAATTATAGACACCCTCATCTTTGTAACATTGTATCAATCAGAATTAGATCATTAAGAACATTAGCATAGAGAAGAAGAGAGAGTTGTAAAAGAATCCATGTACAGGACATTTGAATTAATATATGAAGAATGGAATCAGATTTCATCGTGTTATGATGTTTTCTGTCTATACATGGTGAATGGTATGCTTACAGTTGTTTTAATCTCTCTGTTATGCATTTACTTTGATACTGAGTTGAATGTATGATTTCATATTGAATTTTTGAAGTCCGAGAGAAGAAAGAAAACAAGTTTCAATTGTTTCTCTTCCCGAGTGAGAGAAGTTCCTGCAAGGAGTGCAGTGAAGCGTCTGCAAGGAGTGCGTTGACAAAGGTTCGGAGTTTATCTCTGGAAGATCAGGAGGGATACCATTGTTCTCATTTCAGCAGAAGTGCAAGTGAAGCACAGGAGCCATGCAAGGCATGCATAGGCTAGTTGAGACCTTATAACTTATCAATTAAGGTTGAGAGATTGAAGGACTGTTGTTGCAGAGAGAGTGCACAGAGTCAGGAGTTCAAGTATGCTAAAGTATTTGAAGGATTGCCATAAGGAGTGCGTGCAGGAGTCTCCTTGGAGACCTGAGTTTGCGAAGAAATCTTAGAAAGGGTTAGGGCCTTTGAATCATTCAAGAGAAAGAAGGAATCTCAAGTCATTGTGCAGAAGTTACGCCCCAGAAAATGATCACATAGTCGATTTTGAGCCAGAGGTTCTTGAGGAGGAAATTGAATGGTCAGAATTCTCCGAGGAGAACTCCCAAAATAGTGAGGACTGTAGGATCCAGGAAAGTTGCGGGGAAGTTAAGTGTTGGACAGACCCACCTTTGAAAGGCAGGATTTAATGTGGACCATTGATTTGGATCATTTGACTGTTGATATCATTTTGGCATTTTGGGGGTCATAAGTCCAAAGTGTGGACGAAACCTTTGGTTGATCAAATCCACAAAACACGAAAAGAGTTTCGTGTATAAAGGCGAAGAGTGACGAGGTCAGAATTTCATAACTTTGGAATTCGAGGTTTCGGAGGTCCTAAGGACGAGTGATTGGGACACAGGGGTGAGGAAAACCCAAAATCACAAGTCACAGCAGGATATTTGTAAGAATTTCAGGAATCGACATTTCATCATTCCTGTTGACAAGGAGTAGAGTGCTCCACATAAGAATCTCCGAAATTGCGAAATGCGAAATACCTTTGGAGGAGCGTTTCGACATTTTGGCATTTTAGGATTTGGGATCTCGAGGAGACAATGATTTGGAATCAAGAGTTTCGAATTCCCGATTTGAAAAATCTCGAGGGAAGAAAACCATTTCAGCATTTCGGTAATTCAGGGTCTGAAAGGTATAGGAGGTAAAGAGTTTGAGATCAAGCATCACGAACTCCTGGTACGCGAAATCGCGCTAGCCATCGGATTAAAGAGATATCCACAACCGTTGATCTCCTTGGAAGTGGGATACTAGAATTTCAGTATTTTGGGGTTCGGCATATCGGAAATACTAATGACAAGGAACGAGGAGCAGTAAACGAAAAATCCCGAAGTCGCAAAGTGCGACAGGACTTAGAGTGGACTTTCGGGATTTCGGTACTTCGAATTTCAGGACTCTGGGAGTCAAGAGGCAGAGTTGCACATCAATGCAACTCCTGAAATCGTGAAGAGAAGAAAGCCGAAGTTAGTGGTGCGAAGTGTCTAGTGTTTGGTATTTTGGGTTTCAGAGGTCGAAGAGGTAAGGCGCTCGACATTAGGATTCGAGAAATCGCAAAATCTGGTATCCCAAAAAGAAAAGGGAAAAGTCCCAATGACAGTTGGGTGTTGATCGTGGAGTTCATGCCAGTGCAAAGATCACGTGAGCATAACTTAGAAGGACCTGTGAAATACACTCAGTTGGGTGTGTAAATAAATTTCGAGAGGAAATAAAAGAGCCAGTCAGACTCTAAGGGGCCGAAATTGAAAGATCCTATGCAGACCTAGATCTGAGGGTTGGGGGTATGCGTCACCCTCCCTACATCGTAAGGAAATAAATGGCCTTTGCCTAGACATGTCAATACCTAGACCTAGAACTATACATAGCAATACCTATACATGGAAATACCTGTAGCATGATCTACACCTATTAGATGACTATGACATAGAACATGGCATAGGCCTAGACCATGACCTAAACCATGACATAGACCTAAATCTAGATTTAGATGATGACCTAGATTTTGACTTAGACCACAACATAGTGCTAGAGATAGATTTAGAAGATGACCTAGATCTTGACATAGACCATGACCTATACACCCCTATCTTAATCTAGGCCTAGTAATAAATTATACTCAACCCTTAACCCCCTCTAGACTCGAGCCCTAAGTGAAATATGAGTATACCTTTTGTGCAACCCTTGCACCCACATCACCTTCATATTGGTGCTCTAACCATTTCTCTATCTTTGAAAACAAATTTAATCCTAACCCCTTAGGCCTTAGTTGTCCCCCTAGCCCTATACATATTTATGCATAACTATGTTTGGTATATAATAAATTATGTATCTATTGCATTAAGAGAACACATGCACTCTTGTGACTTTATTGAGTTGTAGTTTTTGGTCGTTTATGTTCATTAGGAATGCACACACGTTCCTAGAACACACACATTCTTTAGTGTGCATGCATTCTAGGAATGCGCACACATTCTTGCTGGGAATATTTTGGTGCCAAGAACATTCCACTACCTCATCTATATCAAGACCGTCAAACAATCTATGACATCTTCACACAAAAACAATGCGCACACAGATGTTTTTCTTAATTTATTCCTCTTTTTTGATTCATACAGAGTTTTTTGCTATTTCCAGAGAATTGTAGGAATATTTGGAAGACAATTTTTTCCAAGTGCAATTGGAATTTTTATTTTTATCTTCTTGTGTCTTATTGGAATTGGAAGACGAATTTGACCAAGTTCAATTGGAATTGTTGTTTGTCTCTTCTTTTTCCTTCTTGGAATTGGAAGATAAATTTCTCCAAGGGCAATTGGAATTGTTATTTCTCTCTTCTTGTGTCTTCTTGGAATTGGAAGACAAATTTGTCCGAGTGCAATTGAAATTGTTGTTTGTATCTTATTGTGTATTCTTGGAATTGGAAGACAAATTTGTCTGAGTTCGATTGGAATTGTTGTTTGTCTCTTCTTGTGTATTCTTGGAATTGGAAAACAAATTTGTCCAAGTGAAACTGAAATTGTTGTTTGTATCTTCTTGTGTCTTCTTGGTTGTGCCTTATTACATAATACAAAGACAAATTTGGGGGGGGAAGTTTGGAATCCAATTTTTCTCTTTAAACATGGGGAATCGACACATTTGAGAAAGAAAGTCCTTGATAAAATAGAAACTGATCGAAAAGTTAGAAGAAGAAAGATAAAAGGCAAAGTTATGTATGTCAAAGAGTAGGCTTTCAGAAGAGGGAAATCCTATTTCTAGCGGAATAGATGATGCTATTGTTTCTCCTCCATC
>JZKD02S0811931.1:106920-117007 GCA_000966675.3 Picea glauca | reverse complement strand
ATGGAAACTCATGCCCAATATAGAAAGCAACAATGAGTTCCTTCATCAAAAACATCCATATGGTGGCCTAGATACAAAATGGAAGTATTTGGTCAATCATTGACCAGTTCCACCCTTGCCACCCTCGGGAGAATCCTAGAAATATATATTTCTTCTCTTTTTTGAGGAAGCACCACGAGAGGTTCTCAGCCTAGGTGTGCTTCGATGCTCTGGAGACTGCACAAAGAATAAACAATCTTATATTTTTTTTTCCTCAATGAATTAATAGACATACAAAATGACACTTTGTAGTTTAACCTAAGACAAGTCACTGCATATGTTGTTTCTATTCATGAGGGTGTTACCCTCCTTTGTGACCCCAATCTCTTTGTGATTCCACCCTGCATCAATTACAAGGATCAAGTCAATAAAATTAAACAAATATGCGTAAAATCAAATTAATGAAACATAAAAATTTATCATCAATGCATTATCTCACTGACGCAGGCGCGCCAACCACGGGCACGTCCGCTCTCACAGAATCTTCTTCCTTTTATCCCGAAGAACTCCAAGGTCCTTCTATTTCCCTATTGGGAAATATGCACCCACAGAAATCTTTCCCCGAGGTCTCCCCTTTACTGTCGGGAGATCAGCTAAATCTCGCTATCTCGCGAGTTCGTGACTTAAAGCCTCTTACTCTTCCTTTCAAATCTTGCGATACTCGACCTGGCGATACAGGTATAGCTCCTTCCTTTATTAGTGCCCTCACCACATGCAACTGTGGGCTAGGCTTAAATGTTAGTGCCTCTCGCAACCTCACCACCTCGTAGATTGAACTGTTGAGCTTTCACCCTCCTATTCCGCGAGTCCCCGAGATGCGAGAATTCAACGAAATGTTGACTTCTATCTCCAGGAAACACGTGTCCACCCATTGATCATGTGGGTCCCACCTTATGCTCTACCACGCGATCACATGAACCTCGTCTCTCAGCACTTCGCGACTCGCGAATCCTAATGCCAATACTTCATGAATTCTCGTGGCGAGATCCTGAGGCTTCGTGCCACCTGTATTCCACTCACCGGTCTCGTTATGGCCCACACTGTCCTCCAGCTATCGGAGTATCACTTCTCGCAATATCGTGATCCCCATGCCCAAATTATCAGACCTTTTCTTGCGAGGCCTCGATACGCGATCCCACGTGCGGATCCAATGGTCCTCCTATAATCCAAATCCAACAGTTATTCTCCTACTCGCTCCTCGCGACTTTGAGACTTTGAATACCCAATGTTTGGGTTCTCACCCTGCGAACTTCTAAGTTCGCGAGATCTCTCGATCTCTGACACCGGTCCTCTTCAGATAGACGGCTCATAGCCTCCTCACCACTTCGTCGCTTCGTGACTTAAAGCACCCAACACTTGGGCTCTCAACTTGTGAACTCCCGAGTTCGCAAGATCTCTCAATCTCTCGCCACCTGTCCTCCTTAGATGGACGTCTCTTAGCCTTCTATTCACTTCGCTTCTTGTGATACTAAAGGAATCCCCTTTCTGTCCTCCAATGTCCAAGTCCGCGAGATGAGAGAATCTCCTTACACGCGTCCTCCACAACGAATGGCTCTGATCTTGTAGGGATATCGCGTCTCACGATATCGTTGTTCTTGTTGCACAACTTTTGGGACTTCAAATCGTGAGTCCCTGATACACGATACCACGTGTAGATCCGATGGCTCTCATGATTATGAATAGATGGCTCTGCCTCTACTGAGCTTCAAAACTCTTCGGATCCTTCTTGTCGTAACCTCCTTGCACCTCTACAAGATCTGACGACCCTCGAAACTTCACGAAATCTCCTCAGAGGATTTCGACCGTCCGAATCTTGCTGTAACCTCCTTGCACCTCTACAATATCTGAAGATCCTCGGAACTTCACGAAATCTCCTCAGACGATTTCGACCATTCGAATCTTGCTGTAACCTCCTTGCACCTCTGCAAGATCTGACGATCTTCAGAACTTCACGAAATCTCCTCAGAGGATTTCGACCGTCTGAATCTTGCTGTAACCTCCTTGCACCTCTGCAAGATCTAACGATCCTTGGAACTTCATGAAATCTCCTCAGAGGATTTAGATCGTCTGTTCTCCCTTGTATAATCCACGAAATGAAACAAGTGTCTCCCCACGAGACTCCTTCTCCGCTTCGCCAACCTGCAATGCTTCTTGCAACTTCAAGTCACACTTATCTACACTGATATTCAGTGAATCAGAGCCCTACCCTTCCTGAGATTCTCGCGTCTCAACTTCAAAGAGGTCCTGTGCATGCACTCTTTGAGGAAGTTCTCAAAGACGTCTAAGTGTTGAGTCCTCTTGACTCTATGCACACCTACAACAACAGTCCTCCAAAACTTCTTCTCAGTTTCACAACTGAGACTCTCCTTAGCCTGTGCACTCCTTTCACGGCTTTAGCAACCTAATTTCACTTCTGAGTGATTTGAGAACAAGAGTTTAACTCCCTGAGCCTTCTGTCAATGCACTCCTTGCGGACAACTTCAACTGCACTCCTTGCAGGAATCCTTGCTCAAAAGAGAAACATTTGTAACTCACCTCACTTCCTCTCAGACTTCAATCTCAGCACATGAACTCATACAAACAACAAGATAAAAAATGCATAACAGGAAGAAATATTCATAAGCAGAGCATTCAACACACATACAGAGAGAATAACACAACAGCCATGAATCTGAATCAACTTCTCTATTAATTCAAAATCTATACATGGGTGTTCTTTACAACTATCTGATATTCTCCTATGCTCTTGATTCTTCTACCTCTTCCTAAATTGATAATGATATAACAACACAATGAGGGTGTCTATGTTCGGTTTTTCCTCTTTCTTCTAGAACTATCTAATCTAGTATTCAATTCTATCTACCTGCAACTACTACTATAAATGCCTTTGTCTATCTCAGACGAGAGCGTATGGCTCGAGGTCTGATTACATTTTTACCAAGGTGCCAAATTAAATGATCTCATTTATGTTCCGCACATCAACTTCAAGAGAAAATTTAAAAATTCAAAAACTTGCGCTGGACGTCTTCCAGCTGTCTTCTGCTTCCACGTTGGATTTGCTTGTCGTGAGGGATGCTCCTGCATCATACTCCCTCGCTTGAAAATTTTCATGGGATCCTATCCATGAGCTTCTGCACGGTCTGTCCATGATTCAGAATTTCTTCTTCGGTCTCCCAGCTGGCATCTTCAACTGGGTGTCCCTTCCACTTGACCAAATATTCAAAATATTCTTTCCTTCTGGTTTTCTTACCCACTTGTTTATTCAGTATCTGCTCCATCTGTGGCTTCTCTGCAACTGGCATCTGCTTCTTCCACTAGACCTCTGGTTGATCATCATTTTCTGCTCCTACTTCATCATCTTTATATGGATATAAATCTGAAACATTAAATATCGGAGATATTCCGATCCCATCCGGTAACTCAATTTCATAAGCATTATGTCCCATTTTCTTCAAGACCTTGCATGGCCCAATTTTCTTCATCTTCAGCTTGTTGTATGTTCCTCTCGGGAACCTCTCCTTCCTCAAATGCACCAGAACCTAATCACCAACTTCAAACTGAAGTTGTCTTCGATGTTGATCTTCTCTGGGCTTGTACTCCTGGCTTGATTTTAGCAACCTCTCCTTCACTCCGCTGTGAAGTTCTTTCATTGTCTCAGCAAATTCTTCTGCACTAGCACTGCTAGTCACAGTCTGTTCTGAATCCATCAATTCAGAAACTCCTCTCGGCTACATTCCATATATAATCTGAAATGGACTTTTTCCTGTGCTCCTGTTCACTGAATCATTGTATGCGAACTCTGCTTGTGGTAACACCTTGTCCCAACTGTTGTGGTGCTCTGTCACCAAGCTCTTCAACAAGTCTCCCAAACTTCTATTGACCACTTTTGTTTGTCCATCCATCTGAGGATGATAAGAAGAACTAAACATCAAATTAGTTCCTAGCTTCTTCCATAATGTTCTCCAAAAATGCCCTATGAATTTTGTGTCTCTGTCTGAAACTATGCTTTTCGACAGTCCATGAAGTCTAAAAATCTCCTTGAAAAACAGATTTGCGATGTGAGTCGCATCATTGGTCTTCTGGCATGGGATAAAATGTGTCATCTTAGAAAACCTATCAACTACCACAAATAAGGAATCAACACCTCTTTGGGTCCTCGACAATCCCAATACAAAATCAATGCTAATTTCATCCCATGGCTTCTCAGGTATGGGTAGTGGTTGATAAAAACCCGCATTCTGCTTTCTTCCCTTTGGATGCTGGAAAATCTTACATCTATCCACAAACCTCTTGACCTTTGACTGCATCCCTCGCCAAAAGTATGACTCGCTCAACTTTGCAAATGTCTTATCATGGCCAAAATGTCTTGCCAATCCTCCACTGTTCTTTTCTTTCAACAAGTACTCCCTCATGGAGCAATTTGGAATACACAGTTGATTGCCTTTGAACAACAATTCGTCTTGGATCATGTACTCTATCCATTGACTTTTGTCTCTGAGAACTGGATTCTCAACTACTTCATAAGCTTCCTTAAAGTCTGAATCATCTGCATACATGTCCTTAAGATCATCAAAGCCTAACGTCCAGACTTTGAATTCCTACAATAGAAAACACTTCCTGCTCAAAGCATCAGCAACTTTGTTAGCAATACCAGAAATATGTTTTATCACAAAAGTGAAATTTTTCATGTATTCAACCCATTTAACATGCCTTTGATTCAACTTTTCCTGTTGAGTCACAAATTGTAATGCATGGTTATCACTATATAAAACAAATTCCTTTGGAATCAAATAGTGCCTCCATTTCTTCAATGCCTGTATGATGGCATAAAATTCTTTATCATATGTGGAATATTTTTCTTTTGCCTCATTCAACTTCTCACTGAAATATGCAATCGGCCTGTCTTCCTGGCTCAAGATTGCTCCTATGGCAAACCCACTTGCATCACATTTTACCTGAAATGTTTTTCTGAAAATCTGGCAACACCAACACTGGTTGTTCCGTAATCTTTCGTTTCAATAAATTGAAACTCTTCTCAGCCTCTTCAGTCCAGTGAAAATATTTATGTCTTTTCTTCACTGTATCCATCATCGTTGTGCTAATTCCACTGAAATTTCTAATGAATTTTCAGTAGAAACTAGCCAGTCCATGAAAAATCCTCACCTCAAATACGTTCCTTAGTGATGGCCAATTCTTAATTACCTCCACCTTATCTGTATCCATTCTCAATTCATTTGCAGATATAACAAACCCCAAATAAATGAGTTATGTCTTCATGAATGAGGACTTCTTCATGTTTATCAACAACTTCTCTTGCTGTAGTTTCTTCATCACAATGGCCAAATGCTTCAGATGTTCAGCCTTTGTCTTGCTGAAAATCAATATGTCATCTAGATACATGATGAAAAATTTCCCGATGAACTCCTTCAGGACTTCATTCATCAACCTCATAAAGGTACTTAGTGCATTCGTCAAGCCAAACGACATGACAAGCCATTCGTACAAACCTTCATTTGTCTTGAATGTTGTTTTCCATTCATCACCTTCTCTCATACGAATCTGATGATATCCACTCTTCAAATCTATCTTTGAAAAAAAATTTGCTCCACTCAAGCAATCCATCAGATCATCCATCCTTGGCAATGGGAATCTATACCTGATAGTTATCTTATTAATGGCTCTTGAATCAGTGCACATCCTCCAGCCTCCGTCTTTCTTCGGACTGGGTACTGTCAGAACAGCACACAAACTCAAGCTTTCCCTGACCAAACCTTTGTCCAATAATTCCTGAACCTATCTTTTATCCTCTCCATTCTCGTGCGGCGTCAATCTGTATGCAGCCTTGTTTGGTAAACTAGATCCTGGTATGAGATCAATATGATGGCTCACACTTCTCATCAGTGGCAACGAATCAGGTAATTCGTCCACTACAATATCAACAAACTCTTCCAGCAGTTCCTGAACTTCTCCTAGAAAATCATCCACTCTTGTGCTAGTCAGAACAATTTTCGGCTTTTTGACCACAAAGAATTGTGGATCCTCCTCCTTCTTAACTTCTGTAAGAAGTCCCTTCCCACTCATGAGAAGTATTGTGTTGTTCACTTCCAGTTTCACTTCTTTATCCTCAATTGGACACAACATATGGGTTCTCCCATTCCTCTCCAAGGTATATGTATTCATCCTCCCATCATGAATTACACTTCTATCATATTTCCATGGTCTGCCCAGCAATAAATGACAGACATCCATAGGAATAACATCACATAAAATCTTATCGTTATATCCTCCTATCTTAATGTCAACTAAGCACTGTTTAGTGACATTTACCTGATGTCCCTTCTGTAGCCATGAAAATTTGTATAGACTTGGATGATCAGTTGTCTCCAGCTCCAACTTTTCTACCATCTCGGTTGAAATGAGATTATCGGTGCTTCCACTATCCACGATGACCTTGCACACTCTATCCTTGGTCTTGCAAGCAGTCCTAGCGTCAAAAGGAATTTCCACATTACCAACGATCTTCCGCCTTAAGCATACTCTACCTCAACATCTCGCCTCTATGCCTTGACAATATGAGTCTCTCCAGCTTCTCTCTTTTTCTCCGGACACTCGAATGACTTGTGCCCATTTTTCCCACATGTGAAGCATGTGATGACTCCGCCTCTTCCTCTTCCTCTACCTCTGGTACGAGGAAACCTATTATTATCAACGTATCCTCCTCTCTGCTCAATATGTTGTTCTCTTTGCTCAGCATATCACCCTCGTTGTGAACTTCCACCTCTTTCTGTCTGAGTCTGAGGTTTCTTCCAGTCATCCTTAGGCTTCTGATATTTATCTTGGGCAACCGATTTTCCTTTGGGCTGACTCCTGCCTCGGCCCCTCTGACTTTGTTTACAGCTTAGCTTCTCCTCAGCTTTCAGATCCAATTGGTAAGTATCCTCCACCGTTCGGATGGTTTCCATATTTATTTCATCCTGAATTTCATACCTCAGGCCATTCATATACCTGCCACCTTTTCGTCATTTCTTTCACGATGACCTGCTCTGATATTCAAACTGTAAAATTCCTTGGTATACTCTTTCACTGTAATTGGCTTCTTTCTCAGGTTCTACATCCTCCTGAACAGAGAAATTTGATAATCCCTAGGAATGAATTTTTCTTTCATCTTTGCAATCATCTTGTCTTAGCTCTTAATTTTTTGCTTGCCTTGGCAACGCCTATCATCTTGAAGTTCATCCCACCACAAAGATGCATGTCCTTTTAATCTTGTGACGACATGTCTAACCTTCTTATCATCTTCGATATCTTCATACTCGAAGCAAGTGTCTAGAGCTCTAATCCAATCTAGAAGCTCTTCTGCATCCAAATTCCCTTCATAAGATGGAATGTCCATTTTTGTTTTCGAACTCATCCGGGCGATATCCTTAATTAAACACTCATTGGTTGCATCTTCCACTGGGATTTCTTCTTCTTCATGTCTAGCATCATCTTCATCTTCAGATTCACTGCTATCTCCTACATCAGCTTTGCGCCTTCATGATGTCTCCATGTCCTCCATTCTGGCACGAAGATTTCGCATTTCTCTCTCCATGTCTGGATTCTGTCCTTGCCTACCTCTTTCTATGGACATTTCTCTTTCCTCCTCTGGATCGCGTGATCCTCTACCTCTTCTCCTTGGAGGCATGGTGAATTCTTCCTGTCCTCTACTATAGAAGAAAAGAATTTTTTCTAAGCTCTGATACCACTTGACACATGTGGACCAACCATGGGCACGTCCACTCTCACAGGATCTTCTTCCTTTTCACCTGAAGAACTCCAAGGTCCTTCTATTTCCCTATTGGTAAATCTGCACCCACAAAAATCTTTCCTCGAGGTCTCCCCTTTACTACCGGGAGATCAGCTAAATCTCGCTATCTCGTGAGTTCGTGACTTAAATCCTCCTACTCTTCCTTTCAAATCTTGCGATACTCGACCTGGCGATATGGGTATATCTCCTTTCTTTAATAGTGCCCTCACCACATGAAACCGTGGGCTATGCTTAAATGTTAGCGCCTCTCACAACCTCGCCACCTCGCAGGTTGAATCGTCAAGCTTTCACCCTCCTATTACGCGAGTCCCTGAGATGCGAGAATTCAATGGAATGTTGAATTCTATCTTTAGGCAACATGTGTCCACCTGTCGATCACGCGTGTCCCACCTTATGCTCGGCCACGCGATCACACGAACCTCGTCTCTCGGCACTTCGCGACTCGCGAATCCTAATGCCAATACTTCGGGACTTCTCGTGGCGAGATCCCGAGGCTTTGTACCACCTGTATTCCACTCACCGGTCTCATTATGGCCCACATTGTCCTCCAGCTGTTGGCGTATCGCTTCTCACAATCTTGTGATCCCCGCACCCAACTTCTCATACATTTTCTTGCGAGGCCCTGATACGCGATCCCACGTGCGGATCCAACGGTCCTCCTATGATCCGGATCCAACAGTTATTCTCTTACTCTCTCCTCACGACTTCGCGACTTTGAATACCCAATGTTTGGGTTCTCACCCCGCGAACTCCCGAGTTCGTGAGATCTCTGGATCTTTGACACCTGTCCTCTTCAGATGGACAGCTCACAACCTCCTCGCCACTTCGCCTCTTCGTGACTTAGAGCACCCAACACTTGGGCTCTCAACCTGTGAACTCCCGAGTTTGTGAGATCTCTTAATCTCCCACCACATGTTCTCCTTAGATGGACGGCTCTTAGCCTTCTCGCCACTTCGCTTCTTGTGACACTACAGGACTCCCCTTTCTGTGCTCCAATGTCCGAGTCTGCGAGATCAGAGAATATCCTTACACACGTCCTCCACAACGAACGGCTCTAATCTTGTAGAGATATCGCATCTCGCGATATCGTTGTTCTTGTTGTACAACTTTTGGGGCTTCAACTCGCGAGTCTCTGATACATGATACCACGTGTAGATACGACGGCTCTCGTGATTCTGAATCGACGGCTCTGCCTCTCCTGAGCTTCAAAACTTTTCGGAACCTTCTCGTCATAACCTCCTTGCACCTCTGCAAGATATGACGACCCTCGAAACTTCGCGAAATCTCCTTAGAGGATTTCGACTGTCCGAATCTTGCTGTAACCTCCTTGCACCTCTACAATATTTGATGATCCTTGGAACTTCGCGAAATCTCCTCAGAGGATTTCGACTGTCTGAATCTTGTTGTAACCTCCTTGCACCTCTGCAAGATCTGACGATCTTCAGAACTTCGTGAAATCTCCTCAGAGGATTTCGACTGTTTGAATCTTGCTATAACCTCCTTGCACCTCTGCAATATCTAACGATCCTCAGAACTTTGTGAAATCTCCTCAGAGGATTTTGACCATCCATTCCCCATTGTATAATCCACGAAATGAAACAAGTGTCTCCCCACAAGATTCCTTCACCACTTCGCCAACCTGCGACGCTTCTTGCAACTTCAAGTCGCACTTATCTACGTTGATCTTCAGTGACTCAGAGGCCTACCCTTCCTAATATTCTCACGTCTCAACTTCAAAGAGGTCCTCTGCATGCACTCATTGCAGCATTTCTCAAACACGTCTAAGTGTTGAGTCCTCTTGACTCTGCGCACACCTGCAGCAGCAGTCCTCCAAAACTTCTGCTCAGTTTCACGACTAGGACTCTCCTTAGCCTACACACTCCTTGCACATCTTTAGCAACCTACTTTCACTTCTGAGTGCTTTGAGAACAAGAGTTTAACTCCCTGAGACTTATGTCAACGCACTCCTTGCGGACGACTTCAACTGCACTCCTTGCAGGAATCCTTGCTCAAAAGAGAAACAATTGTAACTCACCTCACTTCCTCTTAGACTTCAATCTCGACACATGAACTCATACACACAGCATGATAACAAATGCATAACAGGAAGAAATATTCATAAGCAGAGCATTCAACACACATACACAGAGAATAACACAACAACCATGAATCTGAATCAACTTCTCTATTAATTCAAGATCTGTACATGGGTGTTCTTTACAACTATCTGCTATTCTCCTA